>VUYV01000151.1:808477-834549 GCA_008711295.1 Anarhynchus alexandrinus
GGGGGGGATAGCGGGGGTGAGCGCCGTGGAGCCCGCGGAGGGGGGGTGGGCCGGGCTGCCGCCGGGGCCGGGCCGCCCCCCTCTCCCCTTCCCGGGATGGACAAACACGCGTGGGGTGCCCGCGGGCGGATTTCAAACGCCCGCCGAGGCCCTTGGTCCTCTTGAGCGGCCGCGCTCACCCGCAAGAGCCGCCCCTCTCTTCATGGAAGAAGCATCGCCCACCTCTGCCTTCGCTCGCCTCTCCCCGCGTGGTTTCTTCTCCCCTGTCCCCTGTGGGTATTTCCACCCACCGCTCTGTGGGAATTGGGGTCCCCCTCTGCTGCGAGCGGACCCATCCAAGTAAGAGGCCAAGAAGTTACAGCCAGCTGGCCAAAATGTGCCCCGGCGCGCCCCAAAATCTGTCTCGTAGTGAGCACTGCACCGTGGAGACGTGGCAGAGGGCCTGGGATGCAGCGTGGCCTGCATGGGCTTTGGGAACGAACCCAGAAAAAGACCGACCTTTGGGGACAAAAATGTGTATTTATACATTGGTGTACGTACTTGGGTTGGATCAGTCTCTTTTCCATATTTACCACTAGGATTATTTTGCATTTTTTTTTCAGAGCAGATGACTTGAGTCACGGCAAAGTGACAGAAGCAACTTGAGTCACCCCAGGGATGGGAAGCTTCAGGCTGATGTGAGGACTCACTGACTTGAGGAGCTGAACATCCACCATCCCTTGGGCTGCCAAGACAGACCCTTCCCTTCCAAAACCCCCCAAACCCAAGAAGTCCCTGCAGGAAGGGTATTGGGTGCTCAGTAGGTGGTGCTATTTCCACCAAATTTGTCCTAAATAATCCATTGCCCCAACATGATAAGGGGAGCAAGCAGGTAGGGAGAAATATGTTTTGTGTGGGGCAAGGCTGAAATCCTGTGTGCTGGTACATACTGACAGACCGCCCAGGTCTTCATGTGCGGCTGTTCTTTCACTAAAAAATAAAAAATAAACAGCCTGGGTGAAACCCAGCAAATGGATGAAATCCAGAGCATGGGTGGCCGCTGTCTGCTCTGGTTCAATATGAGTCTGTCGCCGAGCAGCAACGTATGCAATCAGAACTATGCTGTGAACAAACGCAATGTTATAAAATTCTACATGCTCCTCAAAAAGTCACTTGTGGAGTGACAAGTCGGACACCCGTTTGTGTTGTCCATATTCACAGTGTCGGCCCTGGTTATGGGCAGCCTCATTGCCCAGGTGCCCTTTCCTTCACAGCAGTGTTGTGAGATGTAGTTGTTCTGTATGTGGAGCCCGTGGACACTGTATGGAAGAAAAAACCTCATAAAAAATTATTATTTTTTTGTATTAAATGCAGTAAAATGATGTGCCTAGATGAATGAGGGAGTAAAACTATTGAATAATTCCCTGTTCTGTGAGCAACCCTCCATCTAAAGCATGGGAGGGGGAAATGGTGTATGACCAGGGAATTGCAAACAGCAAAGAAAATGAACTGCAAGGCCAGCTGGAATGCTGGATTTCCCTATCTTTTGCATTCTTGACCTTACGGACCTCTCCATATCATTTCTGTATGTAAGCATTAACCATTTGTATTCTAAAGATGCTTTGTAGTTCAGATCAAGTTTTTATCTCTCTTTCCTTAGACACTGCACAGGCAGTTGTCCCTGCTCTGAAATCTGAGACTTTACATCAGTGTTTCCCGACCCTTTCTCAGCTCAGACAGCTATTTCGCTGCGATATGTGCTGTCTCCCCAGTAGATCCTGCACATCCACACCTTTAAATGGAATGTAACACTTTGCTGAAGCTACCAAAAATTTCTGGGTATCTTGCCATGGCTTGTCAAAGGAGCACAGGCATTTATTATGGTGAATGCAACTTTGTTCCAGTGTTACATCCAGTCTAAGTGTGTGGTTATGTGGTATCCTTGGCCATACCAGGTGCAGATTTAGCAAAGTCCCTCCCCACCCATACTATCAGTATGTGCTCTGTGAAATGACTGTGATGCCGTGTAACCCCTAAGCTACCATGGTTGTACCTGGACTTGAAAACTGTTGCTGGATGTAAGTGAGAATGAGGGAGAATTGGAAGAGGCAGAAAGTTGAAGGGACCCACCAAGAACAGATCTGAGGGCCAGCGATGGCTGAGATCAACTTGTTACCCTAGAGTCTTATTTCCTTACTCAATGCCTTATACAATACAGTGGTCAAATGATAGCTCTGAGTCAAACATCTCACAAATAATTTAAGGGATAGCCTGTGTCATCGGGTTGCCTGTTTTTTGGTGCAAGAGCTGCCAGGTACCCCAAACCCCTGGTTAGGGAGAGAGTGTCAGTCCATCTCAGCTCCAGCCCATAAGTGAGGAAGGGGGACACACGAGGAGTCAGTATTGTCTCCCATCTGTGAGCCACTCGGGTTCCTGGTGTTCCCCTTCCTTCTTTAAGGCACATCATTTGTGCCTCATGCCTCTTGACCACATGAAAATTACAGCACGTGGTTCACGCGATACAGAAATTTGGCCACTACTGCATTTTACTCGTGACAAGCCTTCTTCCTCCAGCACTACGGGTATTGATGCTCCAAAAAGCACTCGAGAAAGCCTCAGGGATCTTTCTAGATTATATAAAGATATAAATGTAAGACTTTACCATTTTATTTTAAATGAAAAGCAGTGTATTGGAATCCAAACCATGAATAAACTGGCTGCACTTTAGAGCAACTCTCAGACAGAATGATGCACTGGAAATACTTAACAAGATAAATCCCTTTTTTATTAACATTATAGCCAAAAGTATATAGTCATTCTATTGTATAAGTGTCATGGGACATATGTAGTATGTAGTTTGGCATTTTAGTATCTTATGAATCAAGTGTTATGTATTTTAATTGCCTGTTGGTGTTTGTATTTCTTTGCAGTCAAACTGCAGAATTAAAAGCAAAATCATCCTTTAATTACTTGAGTTGTCCTCTTTGTGGGGTAGGGAATTGCATTTTACTCTGTGCCTGCACCATACCTGGCCTTTGAGTATTAGCATAATATAATTTTAAATAATAATAGCAATTTTACTGTGGCAGAAACAAAGTGGAGCACAGTCAGCTGCTGTGGGATTGCCCTTGCTTAATTTTAGCTGTCTGAAAGCAGACGTCTCGCCTCAGCAGGTCACGTAGGCTGGGGGAGAGGAGGCACCTCCAGAGGGAGATTCATGCCTCCTGCCTTAGGAGGCTGTATTAGAACTGGATTAATTGCTTCTGGAAGNAAAATTCTACATGCTCCTCAAAAAGTCACTTGTGGAGTGACAAGTCGGACACCCGTTTGTGTTGTCCATATTCACAGTGTCGGCGCTGGTTATGGGCAGCCTCATTGCCCTTTCCTTCACAGCAGCGTTGTGAGATGTACTTGTTCTGTATGTGGAGCCCGTGGACACTATGGAAGAAAAAACCTCATAAAAAATGATTATTTTTTTTTATTAAATGCAGTAAAATGATGTGCCTAGATGAATGAAGGAGTAAAACTATTGAATAATTCCCTGTTCTGTGAGCAACCCTCCATCTAAAGCATGGGAGGGGGAAATGGTGTATGACCAGGGAATTGCAAACAGCAAAGAAAATGAACTGCAAGGCCAGCTGGAATGCTGGATTTCCCTATCTTTTGCATTCTTGACCTTACGGACCTCTCCATATCATTTCTGTATGTAAGCATTAACCATTTGTATTCTAAAGATGCTTTGTAGTTCAGATCAAGTTTTTATCTCTCTTTCCTTAGACACTGCACAGGCAGTTGTCCCTGCTCTGAAATCTGAGACTTTACATCAGTGTTTCCCGACCCTTTCTCAGCTCAGACAGCTATTTCGCTGCGATATGTACTGTCTCCCCAGCAGATCCTGCACATCCACACCTTTAAATGGAATGTAACACTTTGCTGAAGCTACCAAAAATTTCTGGGTATCTTGCCATGGCTTGTCAAAGGAGCACAGGCATTTATTATGGTGAATGCAACTTTGTTCCAGTGTTACATCCAGTCTAAGTGTGTGGTTATGTGGTATCCTTGGCCATACCAGGTGCAGATTTAGCAAAGTCCCTCCCCACCCATACTATCAGTATGTGCTCTGTGAAATGACTGTGATGCCGTGTAACCCCTAAGCTACCATGGTTGTACCTGGACTTGAAAACTGTTGCTGGATGTAAGTGAGAATAAGGGAGAATTGGGAGAGGCAGAAAGTTGAAGGGACCCACCAAGAACAGATCTGAGGGCCAGCGATGGCTGAGATCAACTTGTTACCCTAGAGTCTTATTTCCTTACTCAATGCCTTATACAATACAGTGGTCAAATGATAGCTCTGAGTCAAACATCTCACAAATAATTTAAGGGATAGCCTGTGTCATCGGGTTGCCTGTTTTTTGGTGCAAGAGCTGCCAGGTACCCCAAACCCCTGGTTAGGGAGAGAGTGTCAGTCCATCTCAGCTCCAGCCCATAAGTGAGGAAGGGGGACACACGAGGAGTCAGTATTGTCTCCCATCTGTGAGCCACTCGGGTTCCTGGTGTTCCCCTTCCTTCTTTAAGGCACATCATTTGTGCCTCATGCCTCTTGACCACATGAAAATTGCAGCATGTGGTTCACGCGATACAGAAATTTGGCCACTACTGCATTTTACTCGTGACAAGCCTTCTTCCTCCAGCACTGCGGGTATTGATGCTCCAAAAAGCACTCGAGAAAGCCTCAGGGATCTTTCTAGATTATATAAAGATATAAATGTAAGACTTTACCATTTTATTTTAAATGAAAAGCAGTGTATTGGAATCCAAACCATGAATAAACTGGCTGCACTTTAGAGCAACTCTCAGACAGAATGATGCACTGGAAATACTTAACAAGATAAATCCCTTTTTTATTAACATTATAGCCAAAAGTATATAGTCATTCTATTGTATAAGTGTCATGGGACATATGTAGTATGTAGTTTGGCATTTTAGTATCTTATGAATCAAGTGTTATGTATTTTAATTGCCTGTTGGTGTTTGTATTTCTTTGCAGTCAAACTGCAGAATTAAAAGCAAAATCATCCTTTAATTACTTGAGTTGTCCTCTTTGTGGGGTAGGGAATTGCATTTTACTCTGTGCCTGCACCATACCTGGCCTTTGAGTATTAGCATAATATAATTTTAAATAATAATAATAATAGCAATTTTACTGTGGCAGAAACAAAGTGGAGCACAGTCAGCTGCTGTGGGATTGCCCTTGCTTAATTTTAGCTGTCTGAAAGCAGACGTCTCGCCTCAGCAGGTCACGTAGGCTGGGGGAGAGGAGGCACCTCCAGAGGGAGATTCATGCCTCCTGCCTTAGGAGGCTGTATTAGAACTGGATTAATTGCTTCTGGAAGTGCTTCTGCTGGTTATACAAGGCAGCGGTCTAACAAGCTTCAGCGAGATGCCTTCCTCAGAAATTCTCTAGCTGAGTATCACTCCTTTACCCAAAGTGGCAAAATGCCTCCCCATTGCCTGCTCCCATTGGTAAACAAGAGATGAGTGCTGCCTGTATACCGGTATTTTTATTCCGCATAACATGGAGAAGCACTGACTTACATCATAGGAGAATGTGGTTTTCTTTATTCTAATGTATCCACTTTAAATGTTTTTTTTTCCTAGATTTTTAATTTAATTAAAGTAAACATAAAAGAATGCAGGTTGCTATGAAGATTTTTCCATACCATAATTCTGCAGAAACATCAAATAAGTATCTGAAGAAACATCTGCTATGCACATAGATGTATAAATATATATAGGAGCCGAAAAATATGACTTTTGAGTTTGCAGGGGTTTCTTTACACAAAGCCAGGGCATAAAAGGGATTTCCTCCAAGTTTTCCTGTGTATTAATAATGAAGATCAGGATGCCACCTTTGTTTCCTCCCCTTCTGAGCATACAGTGAAAGGAAATGGTTCTGGATCGAATCACAAAGAGCAGTGGAAAAAAACCAGACTACGCTCCACGCTGGCACTCAGAAGTTTAATTATCCAGCAGGCTGCATCTTTATGGAAGAAGGAGACAGATAAATCCCATATGTTAATAGTTGGCCCCCCGTGGCTGACCTTTGGCTCAAATATTCCATATTGTGATTAATGGTGCACGGTTGGATCCAAAACATGCTCATTCCCCAGGCTGTAGAAAAAAAAAGGGGATTTAATTTACCTTCTAACAGCAGAATTTCATTTGATCACTCTTTTGGAGTCTGATTTTATCCCTGCCTGTAGGTTGGCCTCTGAGGAGCTGTTCTGCGCTTTCTGAACTAGGACTCTTAAGAGCCAACTTCTTGTCCTGTCTGCTACTGTCTCTCTGGACAACCTGAAATAAGTCATTTCGCCTCAGTTTCTGGTCTAGCAGAACAGCAAAATTAACTGTGACTTCCTTGCTGACACAGTTTGAAATCTGCAGATAGAAGACACTGAATAGGGTCCATCTTCAGACAAAATTAGATATTGACCTCTAGAATCTAAAGGTTTCACAAGATTAGGTCAGAAAGTCATAGCTGGCTTGGATCACGGGTTTCTGGCCACCTTCTCCCCTAATCTTGCAGTTCTTATATGCCATAGATTGTGTTTGCTTTCTTACGTTGTTGTAGACATCTTACATCATTCTAATACCATAAAGTGTGCCGCTGACCCTGGCGTGGAGAAGCAGGCATCAAGATTTCTGAGCCTGTGTATCAGTTTGATCCTGAAGGGCACAGGATCCGTGGACACATGCATCCTTTACATTGCAAACAGACAGTGCATAGCACTGCATGGCACTTTTCTGGAGAAATCAGATCCTCAAACATATGGAAACAGGTGGGCTCAGAGGTGTAACGCAGAACAGTTTAACAGACTCAAACAACACACCACCGGCATCTGCTATAGGGTTAAAGCCTTGAGGTGCTGAGATTAATAATACCAGAATTCCTCCCCATTTGACTTCTCTAGAGTCGGGTCTGACACAGAAAGCCTCACGCTTAGCTAATTAAAGCCATGGCTAAAATCGCCACAGCCCTCAAATGAGTTTAGACTAAGCCCTCATTTCTGCTTTCCTCCTACATGAGATGAAGCAGCAAAGCCTGATGAAGGCTTGGAAACTGCTCCTGCTCCCATGGAGATCACAGGGAATTTTGCTTGGACTGGGTCTATAAAGACATGCCCAGCTGCCTTCTCAAGGATGACACAGAAAAGTCTATAAAAATACAGCTGTAATAGCTGGAGACACAGAAAAACGTGAGACAAGGGCTCTGAGGCGGTCTGTCCCTACCTCCAGCCAGGACACATCTGGACTGTTGCGCAGGCTGGGCAAATTTTTCCATTTCCAAGCTGTTTTATTTACCAAAGATGACAGGCTTTCAGCAAACAGTACTCGGGGTGGCCTTACGGCAATTGGAGCAGACAATCGCGTATCGTTTCCCACTGAAGCAAATAGTAAAGTGCTCTTTCCCCCCCATGAAAGGAAAGACAGACAGATAACCTTCGTGGTCTGAACCATAAAGTCCATGCAAATGGCAAGTGGCAAGAAGCTTTTTTTCTCTCTCTCGTGTAGTAATGATTGCACTCCAAAGACTTTCCGTGGGCCACAAACACACTTGCAGAGGAACATGCATATGGATTGAGACTTTACAGCATCTTCCATCACAGGATCTCAAAGTGCTGGTTAAACCTAACAACTGTAAGAAATCAATAGCCATGCCGTTTCCAGCATGCCTATCATCAGATAAGCATGTCTAATTTAGAGACGAAAACATACAGATTTTCATTTTCTAAGAACTGCCAACCCTAGTTGAAGTTAACAGGAGCCTTAGAGACCACCACAACTGAAAATAAAGTGAAAAAAAGAGACATCCCCCCCATCATACCAGCTGGCATTTGACATCTAAAAGCAGAAAGTTTAATCTGTAGGTCGTGAGATCCCTACATTTCTATGTGGGTTTTCCTATGCAGAAATCCATGACCATGGGTCATGCTGTGCAGAGCAGCGAGTCTTGTGCAAGCTCAAAATCTCAGACCTTCCGTGTAAGCTCTGCCAAATAGGTGGGTATATGCACTGCCTGACCAAATAGTTTTGAGTGTGTCCAAGTCCCCTTGCATGGGCAGATTAGCCCTGCTTGTCATACTACAAAGGTTGCTGAGCACCTAGAAACCCTTAATGTTAGCCAAGCTGCTCTGGTTTTACATAAATTCGTAGAAAAACAGAAAAAAACACAGGGTGGCAGATGGCATAGAGAAGTGGTAGAGTTGACAGAGACAGCCAAGGCAACACATTGGGTTAGTAGCAATTCCAGGAACAGAAGTCAGAGCTCCTGGTTCTCACTATCCCAGTAACAGGTAGGTTGCACACCGGAGTGCGTCTCCACCCCAGAACCGGTTCAGGTGTGTGATCTGCGTGTGACATCTCTGCCTGGCTCCGGCACATCTTCGGCCGTCACACCGTGATATTTTGCCTGCGTTATCTCTGGCCCTGCATGCTACTAGGACTTCTGGGGTCATTCTTCCTGGGGAAGTTGTGCTAAAATAAGTTCAAAGTCTCTCTGATTCTTTCTCAGTGAGTCATTCGTCATGGGAGTGCTTGTCTTGGTCTTCTGGGCACATGGGGAAAACTGTGGGAAGAAACTGAAGAGACAAAGTAAATGAGTTAGCATCCCAGGGGAAAGCAGAGCCGTAGCCTGCACTTCCAGCCGTGGCTTCAACGCCGGGTGACAGCGTGTTGTGTTTGACCAAATAAGAAAATATGGGGAACACTGTATCAGAGCCTTCAACAGTGAGTAGTGAAGGCACAGTGTGAGCACAATAGATCCATTACAGCTTAATCAGCTTATGATCTCAGTTGAGTCTCTAGTCACCAATTCTAATACAAATAATAACAAAGAGTAATGACAGCAACACGAGCCATTAACAGAAATAGGTTTTCAACTTTTTTTTCCTGGTTTCCCACTTGAAATAAATCATTATTCTGTCCCTAACTCTTCATTTTTATTGTCTACCCCCTGCGGTTTAGTAACCAGCTGGCATTCCTTATAAAGAAATCAGCAGGTTGATTGAGGCTGTGGCTACCCTGAAGCCCTCTGAGGCTTTCTTATTGACTGACCATATCTCAGATAAGGTTGCCGGTAAATTATAGCTCTGCTTAAGAGCATCTGCCTCAGGGCTGCTCTCCCCTCATTATAAAACCTGATCTAATCCTGCATGTCTCTTCAATTATTGGAGAGTACAATTCAAGAAGTGGCTTCCCCAGTGAACATGAAATGAGATAAACTATTCCTAAGCAGGGTAAACATGAATACTCAAGAGTGAAGCTAAGCATTTCCAGGCCAATCTCCTTCTGATTTCCATGTGGTTTCCAACAGAATAACGTATCACCACTTCTGCAGCGTTGACTGTTATTTAACCACAAAGCTGAGTTAAAAATTGGATGTCCATACACCTGGCAGTAGAACTACTTGTAAGTATTTCTGTCTGCAAGAACCACATGTGTGACAATTGAGGTGACAACCCTAGGAAAGGTACGGGGTAAGTCACTTGCTTTAGACTCCTCGGCCTCCTACTGAAAGCCTTAGGAGATGCTTCATCTCCATGCCAAGATACAGGAAAGATTTCATTTATGAGATCAATGAATGTCAGAGAGCAAATGGAAAAGGAACAAGCTTATCTTAACGTTTTTGCGCGTTAGGCAGATAAATTGTGTCCTGGATTGCAGAATGAGTTCAACACATCAGTGCCGATGGAGATGAGTTAGTCCAGTTTATATCTCCGTGAACGAAAACATCTCATGCTGTGGAAGCATCCTACTGTACTGAATAAAGGGTGAATAAAAGGAGCCTGTTAGTGCTCCTGCTGGGTCAGTATCTGCTGCAGGTTCCAGAAACTGAGACAATGGTGGCCTTCCACACACCCCATAACACCAATGTCCAGCTTTGCAGGTCCTGCCTGAGCTCTGGCCCTCCTTGAACCTCAACTTTTGAATCTCACCTTTCACTGGGGATAGGGTTAAGTTGCGTGTTGTCTTTATACAAATCTAACAAGTATGTTTCAGCACTAGTAGATAGCTGACTTTTATGTACAGCTTTGTGTTTTCACCTGAATAAATAGGAAAAAACAGAAGGATTTATTTCATTCGGGAGCAAATGTGCATCGAGCAACTAAATTAATGGAGTCTGTGAACCCAAGCCAAGGTTATATGGCAGTTTGACTCAAAGTAACGTTAATGACTTATTCTAATTGTGCATTAAAAACCCAGATTATGTTTATTCCACAGCATTTCTTTTTGTCTAAGGGAAGTTGATTACTCACCCAGCTCCAAATACAGAGTGAATTTTGCCATCTCTGGTGGGAAATGAACAATCTGTCTCATTGCTGCTAACATCTATGTGTGCTGTTTGTTAGATCATTAATTTGTGCTAAGGAGGGCAAGATAGATTGGGATGTCAGATGATAGAAGGAAGAGCACCCAATCTGAGGACGCGGTGGGACTACACGCAGATCCTCCCTCCTCATCCTATGTTGCCAGCTGAAGGAAGCGCTGTCTGTCCCGTGGACAAGCCTCATAGGATCTTCTTTGAAACCTCCTTTCTTGCACTTCCTTCTGATCAGTCATAGTGTAAAGACATAAAAAGACTATAAGAGCGGCTGCAGTGTTCAGATTACATCTCTACAAAAGTAGATGCCCAGGGAATCTTACAAATACTTAAAGGAGGATGGGACCAGTCTTTTTTCAGTGGTGCCCGATGATGGGACAAGAGGTAAAGGGCACAAACTTGAACATAGGAAGTTCCATCTAAACATGAGGAGGAACTTCTTTACTTTGAGGGTGGCAGCGCACTGGCACAGGCTGCCCAGAGAGGTGGTGGAGTCTCCCACTCTGGAGACATTCCAAACCCGCCTGGGCGCCGTCCTGTGCAACTGCTGTAGGTGACCCTGCTCTGGCAGGGGGGTTGGACTGGGTGAGCTCCAGAGGTCCCTTCCAACCTGTGATTCTGTGAATACTAGAAGAAAAGGCCAAACATACATAATAGGCCAAACAGCCTCCAGCAACCTGCACCTTCCTGAGCTGGATGTAGATTTCTACTAATGTCTACAAGCAGATGTAGATGTCTATAAATAAACCTTTTTCCCTTGAACCTGTCCAGCCTCTTCTTAAATTCATGTAAGATTTTGGCAATATGCTTTGGCAAGAAATTGCAAAGCTCAGTAGTCTTCTCATGGGAGAGGATACTGTGCTACCACTGGTTAGAAATATGTTTTGTAAATGTAAATAGTCACAGTGATTAGCTGTGACTAAGTGACTAACTGTCATTTAGTACAGGTTTTCTTATAGAAAATATGATCCTACAGTCGATGGAGGCAAACTTCTACAGGGTTGTCTGGTGCTGGATCTCAGCAATATGGTCTAACCCAAGCCCCCTCAAAATCAGCAAGAGATTCTTAGTTTTACTTAGGTCCACAATTTAGGTAGGTCCTGCTTACCAGAAAAAAATATTCAAAATTACAACTTAGCCAAAGTGAGGTTTAACCTCTCCTAAGTAGCCAGTGTCCTTTCATGCGGTTCTGGCTTTGTAATACTGCTTTGGTTTCTAGCAGGATGCATCAAAATGTTGATTTCACTTCAAAATAAGCTACAGAGTGTTTCTTCAGGAAAGATGAAAGGACGAATGCTAATGAATGGTGAATGGGGCTGCCCCACTACAAACAATTGTGGAAACAAATACGTCCAATAAAAAGCTCTGTTCTCATTTACATGGCTACAGTGCTCATCTAGCTACATTGTGGCCCCTTTTATCAAAGGATTTAAATCCGGATGATCGCCTTGTAATTCCCTCAAATTTATACCAGTTGTATTCTGGTTTTGATCAGCTATTTTCTACTGTGCTATTAACTAAGGTAGAGGTACCCTGTAAATACCCTTCAATGAATAGGACTCCCTTATTTGTGTGTTTATAGATAACTTCAATATTTCCCCAAACTAGACGTGCCACCATGACCCATATAGTCAATGTGTGTTGCATTTGCATTCTTTTATAATGCAAGTCAGTTGTAGAGTTACGTACGAATAGACCTCAGGGGGCCCCGGCCTCCCAACTGTATTAAATAAATCCCCATAAGCACAAAAGAGGAAAAAAAGGAAACAAAAAGCTTCCTGCTGGCTTTTCCTGGAAGCATAGAAGTGAAATAATTAACTTTAGTGTCCTGTGGAAATAAAGGGTCATTAGAAAACATCAGAAATGAACCTTTACAAAAATACAGCCCTAGAAGTGAAATAGTAAACATCATGTCTGAAGAGAGGAATGGAGTTTTCCCAGTGCATTTGCTCACCGTCACAGCCCTGCAGAAAGCACTTAATCTCTACTCAGACTAAATGTCCTCGTACTGTGGAAATCACAAGGGGAAAGCGCACCATTTGGAGGGACATAGATACAGGGTGGGGTTTTGGCAGTAGTTTATACAAACTCCTCTGCCTTGCTTTACTGACTTACAAATTTATGCCTTTATTGATGCACATACAATACTCAAACTGACTCTGATCTGATAAAAGGAGCTATTTGGACGTAATTTCTAGTTTTCTTGCAAAATATTTAAATGAAAACTTCAAAATTATTTTGTTTCAGCTTAAAATCAAATCTTTTGTGAGGGTTTGTTCCTGTGTTAACCATAAAAAACCCCACATGCCCTCCTAAAGCTTCTGACAAATATTTCCATTTAGTCTAAAAACCCATTTCTGGAAAAAAAAGGCTCCTTTTGGAGATACCAATTCTTCTAACATCAGCTTTAGATGTTAGACTTCAGGCAATCCTGGGCAGACCCTGTAATGTGGGTCATTCTCAGTTTGTTCTTCCTTGTGGGCAGCGTACGGGGCCCTCCTGTGCGTTAAGTGGCATATCCGTTGCCTTTAACACCAAGTCCTCCCCTGTGTGTATCTCATTGTCTGTATTCCCTGGATTTAATGGTCAGTGGAGGGATATTTCATTCATCTCCTATGATGAGCGGTGTTTTTCCATATGTCCCTTCCCAGAAAGAGACAGAATGGAAAATGAAGGGTTTGGGTTTTTTGTTTGTGTATGTGTTACAGGATGGATTTTGGAGAGGGAAGCTCAGTAGTGTTAGTCACGGCCCTTTGGTTTTGCGCACTGACTTCATTGTCCTGGTCTCTTAGCATCCAGAGTCAAGACACACATTTTGTTAATAATTAAGTGAATGGAAAAAGGCTGGCAAAAGTTTGGTCCATGGCACACTTCATTTCACAGACCTTAAGATCAAGGGATCAGAGAAAGCAAGCTGAAGCTTACCACGTGTCACCAGCTCTCCTAGGACCTGCCACGTCTTGCATACAAACATGATTTTACCAGTCCGAGTACCGAATCTGAAGCCCTGTTTGCATATGACAACGTATGCCAGATGAGTTTTGCTTTGCGAAATCCAAAGTGGGAATAACTGGGACGTAATCAAAAGTCCCTGACTGGGAAGGGTTAGATAAATGTTTCTGGTTTCAATCCGTCTCCTTTGTTAATCTTATTATTCAATGACTGCTTAGAGCCATCCCATGCTCATTTAAACTAAATACATAACCCAATTAAAACAATCCTGAGCTATTTAGATGTACAGAAGCAGACTAAATTTCAGTGCTTCTGACATTTTAGATCGTTCAGACCTCCAGAGCATGAATATCTATATTGTCACTTTATCTTCTTTCATCTCAACCATCATTAATAAATTGCACGTATGCATTAGGAGGTTGTCATATTTCATATACGATGCAATCATTCCAGCCAATTTCCTTAATAAACCAGCACCTAAAGAAATTACTGGATACCGAAATCCCCCAGTGCGGCTCTATGTCCGACTACAGGATACGGGACTTAGGTCTGCAAATCCACTTGGGTCCCTGGGATCATGGGAATGTGATGAAGCGATGGCAAGAAAGGACAGAGGGAAAGGGTGGAGCTGGAAGCATTCGGTCCACCAGCACAACGGCTTTCCTAGCAGAGCTGGAGCCTTACCAAAGGCCTAATGTCTCTGTTTTGCTGTAGGAAATAATCTGCCAACTAGAGAGTTCACAGTGGAAGGAAACAAGGATAAAGGGGTTAGTTAGGCTGAAACAATGAAATGCTTTTCTCATCAACTCTGCTTAAACCCAGCTGCAAGCTGATCTCTGTGCTAGGAACCGGCAAGCAAGGTCTTTCCAGGGAAATCTCACAAGGTTGCGATTAAAAACAAGGAATGCTGAAGAAATTAAAGGGAGAACTTAACTAAAACAAGGGCAGGAAGCTCATGGAAAACATAGAGCTCAGCAAATAACTCCAAGCATATAATTTCTTCCATGGATTTCGTACCATTTAGGTACACAAACTGTTCGTGAACAGATTGCAAAATTAAAACAAGCAAACAAATGAGAAAACATTTATTCATTATTGGAATAATTGATACACAATATGTTGCGAGTTAGAGATATTTCTTGGTCTCCAAATTGTATCAGCCAGGATTGTGTGACTGTCATAATTTGCAGAGTGTAACTTTGTCACACGAGTCAGATGGCTCTGCAGGACTTAAAACCAGCACAATTCATCTCAGCGGTGAACTGAAAGCTTTGACGCATCAAAGACAGCAGAGGACCTAGCGGAGCTGGAGAGGAGACAGAGAGAGGCAACGGTAGTCAAGGAGATGGAGCAGCTGCCGTACAAGGAGAGACGGGAAAGCCTGGGACTCTTCAGTTTGGAGAAAAGGCAGCTGAGAAGGGATATGACTGAGGTCTGCCAGCTCACAAAGATGGTGGCTGAGGCCAAAGGACAAAGTTATCCACTCATGTCCCAACACCAGAACCAGTACCGCACCCCAAGAGCACCAACTGCTTCCTGGGGGGATCCACTGAACTGATGCACTGCTGCCAAGGCTGCTCTGCCCGGGGACATGACAGCACCAGGGAAGGCAAGCAGCCTCCCGGCTAAAACAGTGGTCACGGCCAGAAGGTGGTGGAGAAAGACTTGTAACCGGACCATTGATCTGAGCATTCAGGCATTTCCTATGTCCTTAATCCATTTGGCATGGGGTGCCCTTCACACAGGATAACTAACCTGTAAACAAAATGAGTCCCAGTTGTATAAACTTGCACAGGTGTAGAAGAATGTGTGAATGACACCACCATAGATTTGCCCACCTTGATTTTGGTTTGAACAGTTCAGGTCAGATCCCACATCCCTGCTTATGTGCTTGGACTAGTACATGGATTCCTTGCTAGTCACGCAGGAGCTGGGCTTCCCAACATCAGAAATGATACGAATTAAAAGTGGTAGAATGAGTAGCGTCCTACTACTTTTGCTAGTAGAAGGAAAGAAACTCAAAAAGACAGTAAATCTGCTTTAATTGCTGTATGCACAAAGGCTCAGCTATAGGACATTCCTGTGCCCATCTCTTCGGTCAGTAGCAGACCTCAAGGGTGAGGAGTTCATTAATCAGCACGCAGCCTTCCGCACTGGGTTTTATCTTCTCAGTTTGCTTTCCCGTCTTCCTGCTTTCCTGACACAGCTTTAAATTCCTCATGGTACCGATGCAGCTCCTTCTTTTTCCCACCCACGCCTTCGCCTTCCGCTCCCCCGTGCCCTTTCACACTCTGAATATGCATTTGAACCTGGCAGACACGGGTCCCTGCTCTGCGACAGCGCCTTGACTTTTTCTCTGCCTTTTTTAAATTTTTTTCTTCTTTTGCACCTGCAAATGACTGTGGGCGTGATTTTCTGTCATCGGTTACACAGGAGTATAATTTGTGCCTCACAGAGGGTTTAGCAAAACTGCAGGCACTGCTTCATTTGTGCCCCGTTCTGGAAAACACAACGCACCTGCAATCATGTATCCGTGGGTGCAAATTATAAGGATAATGCTTACACAGGACTGGGAATTTTCCAGTGAGGCAGCTTTTTGCTATGAAACAAAGAAAACAAAACTGATGTACCTGAGCTGGGTTTTGATGTGGGAATGTTCACGCTGGTTTCAACAACGATGGTGTTTCTGGGAAAACCCGTGCAACATGATAATCAGCTTGTCCCACCTCCAAATAGCAAGAACTCAGAGCATTTACTTAAGATGAGGGTGCCAACGTCAAATTTTGCTTTGCCTAATTCAGAACAAGTAATTGGTTCTGAGGTCTCACATCTCCAGTGCGTGTCCTGCCTGTGAGGCTACCAGTGATTCCTTCTCAATGCCTTTGATTGAAGTTGTCTCATCTAAAATATCGAGTCAACCCTAGGAAGTCTGGCTGACTGCCTCAGGACTGGTAGAACTTTTTAAGTCTACAAAAGAGTGAGGGTCACAGCTGGATCTTCATTTAGACAGGGTGAAGCCCCGGATGGTGTACACCCCAACCTTTCTGACAAGCCATAAATGACTGAGTTGAGGTTCCAGGTGATTGCCTCCCTCCAAGCATTGGCTTAGGGCTTTGGAGGGGTTGACGCTGAGCAAAGAAGCTCCCAATAGTCTTCACACATTGTGTAGTTACCTAAAAGCTTACTACCTTCAGGCAAAGCCTGGAGACTTCAGAAGAAACCCCTCAGACTGAAAATGGTATAAAACTTTTCAAACCCTAAACACATTATGCATCGCCCCATGCATCCCACCTTCTTGAGGAGAAGCAAAAGAAAGCTTTGCTAGTGTTGGTTTCTTAAAAAGCCTGTTAATAACTATAAATAATCTTGAAATTCAGACAGGTTTAGTCCAGATACATTTAGGTACTCCATGGGTATGCTGTGGGCCATATCTGCCTGCTTTTTTCCAGTAGGAGGACACATGCATGCATTTTTCTCCATGTGAGAAAACATTGCACATCTTTTACAGCCCGTTTCCCTCTTTCTAGAAGACTGTAATCACCTGAGAAGAAACCAGCTGGTCTAGGATCCAACAAATAGCCCTGGCCACCTGTAGTTGAAGGAAACCTGGTAACGAAGCCATATGAAGAGATGCCCACAGCTGTACGCTGGGCTCCTGCTTCCCGTTCCATGCTGCAACACAGCTGAGGTGTGGAGATGAGGCCAAGGCAGGGAGTGAGACATGTCTCCCACAAAGTTCTGCTGGTGCAGGTCCATCATAGATGTCCTCTCTTAGACTCAAGAGTGCTACTCCACAGCCAGGACCAGGTACCAGAGCACTTTCCCCCAGTGAAGCTGCAGACTAGTCCTGACCAATTTGTAAATATGGTGGTGAAAAGCTTTGGTGAAAAGAATGAGGAGTTTGGAAGGACTTTTGTTGTGGTAAGAGCCTTTTACTTCTCAGGAACTCATCTGAACAGGATGAATCTTAATTCAGCCACTGCTGGGTCCTCTGAGCTTCATTGCTCAGTGACAGATGACATTTCTCCTCTGGCCTTGCCAAAAAAGAACAGCACTAAATCGAAGCTCTGTCTCATGCTGCTTCATTAGAACATAATGAGGCAAAATTACAGGGTTTGCTGGCACCACTCAGCAATTCAACACCGCGATCGTCCTCAAAGCCAGCAAAGAGAGCGACCAGCCCCTCCTGCAGCACGTGGAATTGGCGTGGGGTCAGTGTAGAAGATCCACAAAGGCTTTTCTAAGGGTTCTGCCATCATGATAGCGTCTGGCGTACTAACAAAATCAGAACTATCCGCAAAGGGACCGGGGGCAAACGTAGCAGCTGAAAGACACTGGAGCGGAACCGCTCCGGCATTGCCATTCCTCAGGGCTGCAAGGGGCGTTAATGGGCCCCATGTGCTGCAGGAATGCAAAGCACTGCGTGGGCCGGGAGATTTATGCTCTTGACATTGGGGGGAACTTCCTGACTAAGAGCTAATTGCTTTGGACTGTGAGCGACTCTGCTCTGAATTACTGTAACTTTATTGAACAGTAAACCTAAGGGAGCAGCGATGCCAAAGACGGACGGTCGTCCTGTGTACGATGCCACTGGTTTAACCTCCCATTTCTGAGGATGTGGAGCATGCAGTATTTTTGTTTAATGATGTTCATACTTAGTTGTCATTTAAGCATCATAAAAAGATGAGACTGGTCTCATTATGGTTGTTTTCTGGTTTATGCCTCCAGCAAGGGACAACAGTGAAGGTATGTGGAAGAGTGTGAGAGCAGAGCAAACTGCAGTGCTTTCCCAGTCCTCAACAAGCTATGGCATGTGCTGAGCCAAAGACTGTGGCTTTGTATTTTAGTAATCTTCAGTGATTTCCACGATTTGTTTGAATTTGTCTATTAATAAACTCATGTAAACTGCTGGCAGCCCAAACATCCAACAGCTTGACTGAACATTGAGTGAAGAACCATCTCCTTTCATTTGTTTTGTGCCTGTCATTTGCTAATCACTACATTTCCTGAATGGTTTTTAGGTGATTCTCCTCTTTTTGATGCGGGTTGTAGCGTAGTTTAATTGACAGAATGATATACTTGAGACCAGACTCAGAGATCCAACTGTTCCATTTTTTGTTCATCTCTGACTGCTGACCATCAAACCTGAAGTTGAGCTCCCTGTGGGGGAAGAATCAATGTGTTTGAAGGACGTGCTTGAGATGAGATCACCTGAAGACAAGGATGTTCAGTCATAAGCTCAGTGGTACAAGAAATTTGCTTTTACCTGCGTAAGTCATTGAGGAACTCAACAAAGGTTTGGATGCTCGAACAGTGAGAGGAAACATGAAAGCAGGTAGAGGGACATGCTGCAGAAGGAGAGGAAAACAGCTCCGTGAGAGGAAAGATGGGTGGCTCTGAAAAGATCTGGAGAAGGCACATGCACAGAGGTGCAGTAATAGATGGAGATGCCAATGGGACGGAGGGAGAAAAAAGAAACATAACGTTCAGTGATTTAGGTTGGTCTGCGCCCACTTTGCAATAGTTGCACGGCTAACAGAACCGTTATTCCCCAGCCCCTTATTAACTGTCAGGCTCCACTGTGAACCCTGAATACTTCTAATTCATTCCTGTGGTTCCCCGAGCATCCAAACAAGACAGAAATTTAGTCAGTTAACTTATTTAGGAAGGCCTTCTCCTCTTTCCTGTACTGCTCACATTGCAGTGTATTGCTGGCATCGTTCAAAGTATTACTGGCAAATAATATTGCTTTGTGCATTACAAATAGAAATCATGCAGCAAATGAAATTAAATGTGGACTGAAAGGCACAAATTCCAGAGCAAACAGCCTGTGTGTCTGACAGGAAACAGAAAAACTTTGTTAAGTTTGCCCACGACCAGCCTAATTTGATCTTGGATTTATTTTTTTTTAAATGTGGTATTACATGTCTACAAAATGTAACAGCTTCTTGAAACTGAAAACAAAACCACTAATTTAAGATCTCTACAGGGCATCCCAAATTATTTAAAACTGAATTAATTTGAATCCTGCTTTTCCGGTGTTACTGTGCAACAGATAACAGTAAACAGCAGGTTAAAAATATACAACATTAGGGTTATATGGGCAAAAAATAACAGCAGACATCTGTGAAGGACAGGTTAGCAACAAATCCCCACTTTGGTTATAAATGTCTTTCATCTGTAGGAAAGATTGCGGTGACATCCCAATTCCTTAAACTATGTCAAACATCAACTACGCTGCAGTCCAAGATGCTCTGCAGTGAGCTGGTGGGGAATCGTACCCATTGTTCAGGATTTTCACTTGCCATCAGGTTCTGTACCACTTGGACATCTTCCACATAAAATATGAAGCAGATGTAAAAGTCCTCACTGAACTTCTGAGAATTTTCAGGTTATTTTTGTATACATTAATTAATTTTATGGATTTTTTTAGTTCTGCTTCCAGTTTTAACTTTCACAAGAACATTGTGGGCATTTTTGGTGGCAATTAGAGCGAAGAATGTTGAGTTTCCAACAGTGTCTATAATTTTCTGCTGGGCTAGCAAGGCCTTTTAGAAGATTAAGATTAATCTTCCCTGCTTCCTGGCTCCTAAAGATATCATCCAGGCTCTCCCCTAACTGCACCGCAAGTTCATTTCACAGCTAAAAGCTCTCCGCTATCAATGATCTGTTCGTACCCCTCCCTCGCTTCTTCCTCAGCTTCCTCTTTGGTGTATCAGAGAAAGATTTAGCCACCTCGACAGTTTCCATATCAATACTCAACATGAGTTGCAAGAATCCAGTCTGGTAACTGCTGACTGGATGTTTCCTCTACAGGCGCCTCTGGGGCTTTTTGTAAACTCAAAGAATCAAAAAATGTTGGGTTAGAACCAGATCATTTTCACTTTTGTATTGCAAACCTTGAAACATTTTCATTTTTTCAATGGGATTTACATCAGAAGTTTCTTGGAAAACGTATTCCCCCTGAATACACATTTTGGGTTCGGAGAAGCCCAGCTTTTCTCTCCAGTTCTGCTGGAAAAGCAGAAGGAACTGATGTCAGCTTTGCTTTGCTGGAAAAAAGCTATTGCAAACTCTGCTAGGGGCTGAAGGGCTGCACGTGTCCCCAAAGCACCAGGAGAGGTACGCAGAGATCTGAGCTCTTCTTTAACTTGGCTGGACGTGAGCCTGCCCTGATCTGAAAGCCAAGAGGCTGAGCATCCCCAAACTCCCTGTCTTTGCAAGCCGAGTGCTCCCATTTTCCCACTTTGTGTAGCAAAGGAAGATGCCTCGGGTGCAGACACCCAGCACGGGTACGGCGTTGAGGCACAGACATCGCAAAACAAGGAGTGGATCATGCTTAGGGCTGCGCTGAAGTCAAAGAGGGTCCTGTGCAGACCCGGAGACGCAGAGCTTATTTCATCACCACCACCCGGATCAGCGTATGTGATCCTACACGTACGGCAAAGCTCCCATCGGTCTTCGTTATGTAGGATGAGGACATGAATGAGCCGGGACTGAGGAAACACTTGAAGCACAAGAGAGCTTTATAAGTATTTTAATTACAACCTCTTGCTTTAAAAATGTAACCATGATCTACGGTGGTAATTTACACTGCAAATTAGTAGTACAAGTATTGCACAGTCAGTGCGATACTGCAAATGGGAGTTTAATAATTGCTGATTACTTTAGAAATGTTGTCTTGTAAAAAAGACATAGAAATTAGTGATAATCAAGGGTGAAGGGATTACTGCTGTTGATTTAAAAGCTTGCTGAGGCAGATTCGAAATCCCAAAGCTAGAGCATTTGTTTTAGCACATAAAAATGCAAAGACGAACAGACTGGCGGAGTCCTTGTTCAAATAACTGGCAGGCAAGTAGCAATAAATCATGAACGAAACCTTCCCTAAACTTTCCCTTTTAATAAATTAGGTGGTGTTTGTAAAATAGGTTGGGAGAACATTTTAATACAGAACTGTTAGCTAGATAACGAGCCAAATCCATCTCTGCATTTCAGCCGAGTTGCACCGGGGATGAATTTGGCTCTGTCTCTCTATAAACATGAAGCAAGCTGTTTGCATTTTGTCATTACACTATCCCTGACCCAAGAGGACACATTTCCTTGGCAACAATAATTAAGAGCCTGACAAAAAGACTACACATTATCTGCATCATTTTTTTCTTTCTTAACAAAAGTTGTATTTTCCCACCCCTACCCCTCCCGAAGTAAGGAAGATTAAGGGGCCCATCCAGTTTCCTGCGAAATCAAAGATAAACTTTCCACTGGTTCTGATAGCTATAGCAGAGCTTTCTTCATTTTTGTAATTATTTATCGGATTGATAGGCTGAGCCAGGCAACATTCCCAGCTCCGCTGGCTCCGGTGCTTGCATTTTGCCTTATAAAACTTCTCCTGTCCACGGCGCGTGCAAAGAGAAGAGGAAGGTGGCTGCACCAATGATGCGCTGGGAGCCTTCTGGGTTTCCAGGTGTTTGGGGGAGATGACAGCAACTAACAGGGATTTCTTTGGGAAATTCACCAAAAGTAAGAGCTACACAGGTATTTTGGGATCATGTGCATATATTTAACCAAGAGACTCTCAATATGCATCAAGGCTTTCCTGCAACCAAATGGCCAAATGGATCCTGGCTATGTAAAAGTGACTCCTCCAGCTGTGCAAAACAGCTGGCCCAGGTTTTGGGTCCTGCTCCCTTAGATACAAGATACTCGTGTATCTCGTTGGCATTGCATGAAGGAATATTACATTTTGTGCATGTCTCTGTCTGACTGAATTTGCCATCAGGAAAATGGGGTGATTTCTCATTCCTTTTACTGGAGAGTGGGACCTTGAGGATCATCTCCCAGTCTGTATCTGTGCCGCAGGGCTTGCATCCTGCGTGCATCTGTAATCTTCACCACCATCCTTCTAACACGACAAACACAGAAAATCAGTATATATTCCCTCATTTTTTATTGTCTATAAAATATTTTGATGAATGTAAACCCTCTCCCAAACCCTTATCACGACTTCTCTTCCTGATCCAATACAAACCAAGACTAAACATAAGTGTATAGATAATATACATAGTATATTAGATAATATACATAGATATATAGGTATATATCGTATCGTATATAGATAATCGTATAATAATAATAATATACATAATAATATAATATAATAATAATAATAATATACATAGATAATATATAGATAATTCTAGTGGGAGGTGTCCCTGCCTATGGCAGGGGGGTTGGAACTCGATGATCTTCAAGGTCCTTTCCAACCTAAACCATTCTATGATTCTATGATTCTATGATAATAATTGCAGGAATTTCCATCATGGCTTTTCCCAGCTAGATATTACACATTAGGATGAGCGGAACAGCATGTACGTCAGTTATAGCACATAAGATAATACATATTCAGCATCAGCAAACCTTTGCCCAGAGCGATACAGAATGTAGTCCCTGTCTTTAAGGAATTTTGTATGCAAAAAAGCTTAGTCCCGTCAAACTTCATTTTCATAGGAAACCTCAATGAGTATTTCGGGGTTTACGCCCCCCGGGCTTCAGGCAGTCACTGCATCTGTAAGGGGTGTATTTCTTCCCTTGCAGTGAGCTGAGCTGTTGACAATGCAAACTGACGGTAAGGAACGCTCACCTCTGTTGGAGATAAAACCTGCCTCTGATCACTTCAGGTGGCTGAACCTAACTCGTAGCCTCTTAGCTGTCATTGCCCGGAGCGGGGAGGCGAGTAACGGTCATCACAGCCAGCCGATGGCAGTCAGTGGTACAAGAGAACAAGAGTATTTGCATCCCAGAAACCCACCCAGGCGCTCTGGGAAGGTTTTACCTGACTGATGGTAAGCCAGAAAAATAGCATGAGAACAAAACAAAATCTGGTTTCCTCCTCTCTTGCTTGTTTGTGTGGCAAACACATATGATTACCCCACTATCAGGATCAGCAGCCCTTTTCCGTTAGCAAAACTAAGCAGTTGTTACCACCACATCGAAAAAGAGCCCAAATCTGCTTTTTTGCTGCTTTTGAGCGACAGGCTGGGCCGGGGGGGGGGAGCGGATTTTCCACATCTGTTTCCTCCATTCGCCTCTCGGTCGCTGCCGCGGGGCAGGAAACGCATTGCTCCGCGCACCAGCTGCTGACCCCTCCGGGAGTCAGCCTGCAAGCAGGGCTGGAAGTCCTTCACACTTCATCTCGTGGAGCTTTGAAAACACGGATCGCTATTAAACCCAGCACAACTTGCTGCGTCAGGGCAGGAGGCTGAACGGAGAGTGTGCTTACTTTGGGTATAGTAAAGAAAAGAGGAGAAAGGGAAAAAAAAAAAAGTCAGTGAAGGAAAGAAAAGCTGAAACCTGGCCTCACCAGGAATATTTCAATAGCTGTGCATGTCAGCGTGAGGAGTCAGCTCTTTGGTGGGTATGCCCTGGCTGTCCTATCACACTGCACTACAGATCAGTGCTACCAACAGCTCCCTTATAGGCAGCCTCTGTCTCCTCACAGAATGGTCAGGGTTGGCACCGACCTCTGGAGATCATCTAGTCCAACCCCACTGCCAGAGCAGGGTCACCTACAGCAGGTTGCACAGGATGGTGTCCAGGCGGGTTTGGAATGTCTCCAGGATGCCCTCTCTGCAGGAGGAGTCATGTTTGAGTCATTCCTACAATGGATGGGTCCCTTAATGTCTTATCACCTGGGTGGAATGACTCCATCACCTTCCCTGTCGCACCCCAAAGAGCCCAGCCCCGAGGCAAGGTCGGCCCCTCTCAGCCCGTGACTCCCATGACGTTCCCCTTCAACCTTTATGTGCTTTGGGGTGCCACCAGCCAGCATTATCCCCCAAACATGATCTGCCAAGAAACTCTCCCACTTGCTCCAGTGCTTCCTCACTGCACATGGCTGTCATATCTTGCAAGTGTGTTTGCCGTAGCAAGGATGTCTCTCTTTTTCTAAGGCTTCAAAGCATAGAAAAACACGTTCTTCCCCACCCATCCGCTCTTGACAATGCTTATGAGCAACGAAAGATAAACACTTGTCATTCAAGACCTCTTTTCCCAGTAACCTCTAGGCATCTGGCCCTTGTTTCTTACTGCAAAGCCAGATAAGTTCCCTTCCTGATTCCATCCAGCTTGCTTTCACACTTTCCAAAACTTGGAACTAGCAGGCTGCCGAGCCCTTGGGACTGATTAAAAATAGCCTGTGTTAAGCAAAAACACCGGCCAGGTCTTCACCGTGCAACAGCCTGTCCCAGAATCTCATGCAGCACCTTGTCTGACACTAATTCGGTGGGGGCTGGGGTGTCACTTCAGAGGTCAGCTCTTCAGCTTGGGTCACCCAGTGGGACTTACTGGGGGCCCTGCTGAAGGCTCACTCCCCTCATCAGCAAGGAATAGGAGATAAAAGGGGAAAGAGGTTGTAATTTAGGAGATTTCTAGCTCCTACAACAGAAAATGAGAAGGCAATGTTGAATTGCATCCATGAAGAACCCAATGGCTTCCTCTGCCAGGCAGGCAGAGCGTGCAGAGAGACCACTGAGGTCTTTTTGGCAGTGTTGTGCCCTCCTGCAGACGGCGGAGTGTGCACAGATGCCCACTTCTGGGTGGCGGAGGAGAGCACGCACGGTAAGCAGGAGAGCAAGAGATGCAAAGAGTCCTAGCGGAGCAAGGGCACAACAAGGTGCTCTGAGAAAACATCGTGACTCCCTTCAACATTTGTTGCTTCGTAAGCAAAAAATCAGTTTGAGGCAGTGTTGTTTATCACACACTGCGAAGGATGTGCTTTCATCTTCACTTCACCCTGACCTTTTAATCCCCAACGTTCTCCTTAATGAGACGTGCTCTGAATGCCCAGCAAAGACGAGCACAAATGAATCCCCGGCGTGCACCGAATTGCAGGGCTTAGTGTGGGGTGTTCACTATAGCGCTGGGATTATATACAATTAGACTGTCTAGACCACATTCAGAGGGGGTGTGGATGGGGTGAGGATTACCGGCTGGGAAATCAGATATTCAGTGAGAGGGTGGGGAGCTGGGTTGGGGTGGGAGAGGAAGCCAAGTGGAAATGTAAGAAAGCACAGGAAAAATTGCCACTGGGATGGATTTATTGTACGCCCCCAGCTTCCTTGCATTAGCTATGTCCTGTGCTTCTCCTGCAACATCTGAGCCGTCTGCAGTCTTAAGTGTCTTTCTTCTTCCACATCCCTGTTAGCAAGGCAATGGCATTGCTTTCCATTAACACTGGGCCAGTGAGACCCACATTAGGTGGTGATGTTCACATATGCTGAGCTTCACCTCCCATCTGCCTTTTCTACATGTCCTGGTGCTTCAGAGACACACTTGGATGTCTCTTGGACACAAAAGCACATGGTCCTTTATTTTGTCCTTTTGGTCCGGACCAAGGGTCTGTGGCAGACCAAAATCTGAACCCAGGTCCCCAGGCTGTTCTTCTAATGCTTGGACCATGCTCCTACCCATGGCCTGGGATATCCACCTTATTGCCAGGTGTAGGAGTATTCCTATAGAAATCGGTACAGTGAGTACTTCTCACACTGAAAACAGAAAAGTGTCCTATTTTGTTCCTCTTGATGTTCCCAGCGGGCAACTGGGCCCAAATCTACCCCTGAACCAGTGCTGAGTATCAAAGAGACATACAGGGGAGATGACTTGTCCCTCCTCATCCTAAGGGTCATGGCACAGAGATTGGTTTCCCTGGGGCAATCACAACAGCACTGAGTGTTCTTCTTACTTGTATGCTGAGCTTTAATAC
>VUYV01000151.1:848691-941072 GCA_008711295.1 Anarhynchus alexandrinus
GGAGTCAGCTCTTTGGTGGGTATGCCCTGGCTGTCCTATCACACTGCACTACAGATCAGTGCTACCAACAGCTCCCTTATAGGCAGCCTCTGTCTCCTCACAGAATGGTCAGGGTTGGCACCGACCTCTGGAGATCATCTAGTCCAACCCCACTGCCAGAGCAGGGTCACCTACAGCAGGTTGCACAGGATGGTGTCCAGGCGGGTTTGGAATGTCTCCAGGATGCCCTCTCTGCAGGAGGAGTCATGTTTGAGTCATTCCTACAATGGATGGGTCCCTTAATGTCTTATCACCTGGGTGGAATGACTCCATCACCTTCCCTGTCGCACCCCAAAGAGCCCAGCCCCGAGGCAAGGTCGGCCCCTCTCAGCCCGTGACTCCCATGACGTTCCCCTTCAACCTTTATGTGCTTTGGGGTGCCACCAGCCAGCATTATCCCCCAAACATGATCTGCCAAGAAACTCTCCCACTTGCTCCAGTGCTTCCTCACTGCACATGGCTGTCATATCTTGCAAGTGTGTTTGCCGTAGCAAGGATGTCTCTCTTTTTCTAAGGCTTCAAAGCATAGAAAAACATGTTCTTCCCCACCCATCCCCTCCTGACAATGCTTATGAGCAATGAAAGATAAACACTTGTCATTCAAGACCTCTTTTCCCAGTAACCTCTAGGCATCTGGCCCTTGTCTCTTACTGCAAAGCCAGATAAGTTCCCTTCCTGATTCCATCCAGCTTGCTTTCACACTTTCCAAAACTTGGAACTAGCAGGCTGCCGAGCCCTTGGGACTGATTAAAAATAGCCTGTGTTAAGCAAAAACACCGGCCAGGTCTTCACCGTGCAACAGCCTGTCCCAGAATCTCATGCAGCACCTTGTCTGACACTAATTCGGTGGGGGCTGGGGTGTCACTTCAGAGGTCAGCTCTTCAGCTTGGGTCACCCAGTGGGACTTACTGGGGGCCCTGCTGAAGGCTCACTCCCCTCATCAGCAAGGAATAGGAGATAAAAGGGGAAAGAGGTTGTAATTTAGGAGATTTCTAGCTCCTACAACAGAAAATGAGAAGGCAATGTTGAATTGCATCCATGAAGAACCCAATGGCTTCCTCTGCCAGGCAGGCAGAGCGTGCAGAGAGACCACTGAGGTCTTTTTGGCAGTGTTGTGCCCTCCTGCAGACGGCGGAGTGTGCACAGATGCCCACTTCTGGGTGGCGGAGGAGAGCACGCACGGTAAGCAGGAGAGCAAGAGATGCAAAGAGTCCTAGCGGAGCAAGGGCACAACAAGGTGCTCTGAGAAAACATCGTGACTCCCTTCAACATTTGTTGCTTCGTAAGCAAAAAATCAGTTTGAGGCAGTGTTGTTTATCACACACTGCGAAGGATGTGCTTTCATCTTCACTTCACCCTGACCTTTTAATCCCCAACGTTCTCCTTAATGAGACGTGCTCTGAATGCCCAGCAAAGACGAGCACAAATGAATCCCCGGCGTGCACCGAATTGCAGGGCTTAGTGTGGGGTGTTCACTATAGCGCTGGGATTATATACAATTAGACTGTCTAGACCACATTCAGAGGGGGTGTGGATGGGGTGAGGATTACCGGCTGGGAAATCAGATATTCAGTGAGAGGGTGGGGAGCTGGGTTGGGGTGGGAGAGGAAGCCAAGTGGAAATGTAAGAAAGCACAGGAAAAATTGCCACTGGGATGGATTTATTGTACGCCCCCAGCTTCCTTGCATTAGCTATGTCCTGTGCTTCTCCTGCAACATCTGAGCCGTCTGCAGTCTTAAGTGTCTTTCTTCTTCCACATCCCTGTTAGCAAGGCAATGGCATTGCTTTCCATTAACACTGGGCCAGTGAGACCCACATTAGGTGGTGATGTTCACATATGCTGAGCTTCACCTCCCATCTGCCTTTTCTACATGTCCTGGTGCTTCAGAGACACACTTGGATGTCTCTTGGACACAAAAGCACATGGTCCTTTATTTTGTCCTTTTGGTCCGGACCAAGGGTCTGTGGCAGACCAAAATCTGAACCCAGGTCCCCAGGCTGTTCTTCTAATGCTTGGACCATGCTCCTACCCATGGCCTGGGATATCCACCTTATTGCCAGGTGTAGGAGTATTCCTATAGAAATCGGTACAGTGAGTACTTCTCACACTGAAAACAGAAAAGTGTCCTATTTTGTTCCTCTTGATGTTCCCAGCGGGCAACTGGGCCCAAATCTACCCCTGAACCAGTGCTGAGTATCAAAGAGACATACAGGGGAGATGACTTGTCCCTCCTCATCCTAAGGGTCATGGCACAGAGATTGGTTTCCCTGGGGCAATCACAACAGCACTGAGTGTTCTTCTTACTTGTATGCTGAGCTTTAATACGCTGAAGCTACCCTGGATGACATGACCTCTCCTTCTCTTCTGCCTTCCTGTGGTATTCTCCAAGGAAGCAGGTATAGATGTGCTTTGTGGACACTTTGCATGGGTTCTGCTGGAACATGGTGGCCACAGACCACCCTTGGTGGATCGCTCCTGTTCTTGCTCCTTTGCGCTGGACCGTGCTTTGCTTGGCACTGGTGTTTCGGAGCCAGATGGTCCTGCAACTTGTTGCTTCTTGCAGTTGGGCTCTGCCAGCCTGAGCAGACGGATTGGAGGGGCCTCGGTGAGAGCAGGAAATCGTTTTTGCTGAAGCGTAGGAGCTATTTTAAACACATCATCAAAGTCTAGCGTGGAGAAGGCCCTGCTGCCTCAGAAGCATATTTAGCCAATCTGATACTGAAACCTGACCATATTTTACAGCGCATATCGTTTACCCTGCTCCAGGCAGGGCCTGGGGTTGGGAGGCTTCATGCAATTCCAGCCATTAGCAAGGAGAGACCTTTCTCCAGCAGGCAGTTGAGGAAACACAGATTTTTCACCACATGAGCTGGAAAACCAAACACCTAAGTTCACTGCTTCTTTATGTACTCCTCCATCAGTGCTGTTGGATGATCTGCAGATACCTCGGCATCACTCTTGTCCTCTCCCACTCTCCTCACTGAAACGGGACAGAAAGTTGGGGAAAAAATAAAAGTTTTTTGCAGACCTGTTTAACCTGTCTGTGCCAACCCCTGCGGGCAGCAGCCCTTCGTGCAGATGTCCTGCTTGCTCTGATCCCAGAGCACCGGGAACCTTCATCCCTACCTGGTCCTACACTCAGGGCATGCCTTGGAGCTGGGGAGTGTGGGTGCTTTTATACCGTTTATACCGGAAGATATAGAAACTCATCTCTCTCTGCTCTCCTCAGTCCTTATATTGCAGATATTACACAGTCTCTGACTCTTTGTAGTTTCCAGCATTACTCCTGGGCGCTGTGTAACATCTCGGTGGTTTTCCCTGTCTCCTCTTAGCCCTAAGAGGAGATGTGTGGGCACTCTCCGACACCGCACTTTCTGCAGGGTGGGTGCAGGAAATACTCTACTGATCTTTTTGGCACCAAGGAGGCACTTTCCAGTCCGAACAAACCCGGAGAGACTTTGGGTTTTATTCTCACTGCATGACATACATCCCATAGGTGTGGGGTGTTTGGGATGCATCCCGCCACACCGCAGCTGGCAAAACAAATCTTTCCACAAAGTTTTCACCGCCTGTCCAGCTTCCTCCCTGCAGGAAATCCAGCCTCCCCCGCGCCCGGAGACGATAGCCGCAGCTTTGTTTGCAGCTCCCCTTTTACAAATAAAACCAGCGCTGACTAGTAAACACCGTGCCACCAAACGTGCAAAGGCAATACTCAAAGCTTGGAAGATAATGATGTTCTTTTCTACTCAGTTGGGTAAGAGCATCTGGCAAATCCTTGAACTGTGTGCAAATAGCTCCTTGTGACTGTAATTTGCTTTCCAGCAGCACCCAAAAGCCCCAGCTGGGACTGAAGCTTTGCTGTGGGAGCAACGGCTTTGCCTTTGAAAGCTGACCAGAGACACGGCGAAGCTACAGAGCCAAGGGATGGTCTCCACTGACCGCTGGCAGACCTTGGATCCAGCTCCCTTCTCCCCATATCAGCAGCTTTACCTAATGCTATGGGGTAGACATAGATGTGCTCTGCTGCTTACGCACTGGGGTTGGGGGCTGGTATGGTAAGACTGGGGAAGCAGGGCCAGATCCAACATGGGTACAAACCTGACTCATCGGGAAGAGTTTAGCTGCAGAGAGTGCGGTATGCAGCTGGAAAAAAGGAACGTGAGGATCACTGCACTTGATCTGAAGTCCAGTTAGCTCAGTATCTACTCTCCAAGTAAGGCTGAAACCAGTGGCTTCAAGAGCAGATAAGCATATCCCTTCAGCCATGGGGCTTATCTTTGTCTTCCGGAAGTGCTGATAACTTAAACATCCTTAAATTTGGTCTTTTTATAGCTCTCCTGCCCTAACTGTCCCTGTACAAGCCCTGTATCTCCCAATTAAAAAACAGAGACTCAAGATTGAAGAATTTGAGAAATTCGAACGTTATATGAACCTCAATTTACCTCCTGAATTTATAGTACTTATAATTTTGGGTTAAAAGAAAGGAGACTGTAAGAGGAAGAAATAAAAGACTGATATCAGGTATTGGTAGGGCTGTAAGGGAACAAGTAGAGAGCGTTTTCTGGTATGTGGCTATCGCTGGGTGAAGCCTCCTGCAGACAGACACAAGAAATATGCCAAAAGTCTCATTCTCCAGCAAGACAGGAGAGGCAACGTCCCTCCTTATGCAAGCAGACTCAGAGAAGGAAAGTTCACCTAGATCTTTGTGCACAGACTTTTCTGAAATATGTCATGGCATGCAGTATTTTTAATACAAAATTTCCATTTTTTGTATTCTTTTTGAAGTCCTTTTCTAAGAACTCCATTAGCTTGGAGCTGCTGGAGAATCCAAAGGGAGAGATAGGTACCTGGACCAAGTCCATAGTGGCAAAGTGACTGATCTCCCCACTGCGCACAGGGGAAGACCTAGTTCTGGAGAGGAAAAATCTGTGGGGTACAAAAGGCTTGAGGAAAACTCCTTGGAGGAGCTTCCAGAAGAGGATTTCTCTCTAGTAGGTCTGCCAAAAGTTCAATGCTACCTAAAGGCCATGCCGACAACAGATGGCTCCCCTGGAATTTGCCTTGGGAAATGACTTTTATGATTAAAACCAAAAGCTTTAAACGGTCAGAAGTTTTGCTGACTCTGTTTCATGGATACTGGTATTTCAAGTGAGAGCATTAGATTCTCCAGTAAGACGTTTTTGATGGCTAGGGATCTGTGGTGGTCCAAAAGGAATTTAAAATGAAGTGATTTACATTTTCTATAAAAAAAAGCAGGAGGTGAGGAAAGCTTCACTGAGCACAATGAAAGAGCTCTGGATTTATATGGAATAAAATAATAACCAGGGTGAACTGCCAAACCCCTTAATGACCACGTTCCCTTTCCAGAGATGGAAAAAAGAAGGACCAGCACCTTTTTTTTTAACCTCACATTTCCAGGAATCTCTTTGCTTTGTTTTTCACATCAGGATTAGAAGAGGTAGGGTTAAGATATCAAGATAAAGGTCATCCTCAAGTGTATTTACCCTGACTGGAAGTAGGAAATACCAGAAATCCCTCCAGATTCCCAACTCCATTTGTCCATTTCAAGAAATGCAGAGAAATCTCCCAACATCTGCGTGCTTATCAGCCACACTGAAGGAGAACTGCAAACCATCTGCTTTATGAAAAGCGATACCCAATGCAGTTTGCTCCGGTGCTTCATGCCCTGCACCTTCTCCATGCCAGCCGACGAGGGCAAGGGAAGGGACCCGGTAAAGGGCTACCAAGATGATTAGGGGATTGGAACATCTCTCTTATGAGGAAAGGCTGAGGGACTTGGGTCTTTTTAGTCTGGAGAAGAGAAGACTGAGGGGGGATCTTATCAATACTTATAAATACTTAAAGGGAGGGTGCCAGGGGGATGGGAACTGTCTTTTTTCAGTGGTGCCCAGTGATAGGACAAGAGGTAACAGGCACAAATCTGAACATTGGAAGTTCCATCTAAACATGAAGATGAACATTTTTCCTTTGAGGGTGGCAGCGCACTGGCACAGGCTGCCCAGAGAGGTTGTGGAGTCTCCCACTCTGGAGACATTCAAAACCCGCCTGGACGCCATCCTGTGCAACTGCTGTAGGTGACCCTGCTCGGGCAGGGGGGTTGGACTAGATGATCTCCAGAGGTCAGTGCCAACCCCGACCATTCTATGATTCTATGACATCCCTGGCCCCTCAGCCGCACTTGCATCTGGTGGAGCTGCCAAGGAAACCACTGCCTCTGCCTGTTCACCTTCAGATGAGCTATGGTAAAGGCTCCTGCTCTCAAGATGATGGTCAGGGGCCAGGTCGCCTGCAAATAACATGAAGGGATCTGCCTTCTGAGCCCTGACATGCTATGTGGCATTTGTATTTTGGATCAAGTCACATGTGCCATGCAATTTTAAATTACATTCAAGGTGTGTGATATATATTTGCATCCTCTGCTGCAGGAAGGGATTTTTTTTTTAAAGGTCTTATTTTTATCTCAATGTAAACAAATGGGCTGTAATTTGGAAGGGTATCTGTGATGCTGCTGGTGCTTTGAGCAAAAAAATGCTCAATTTTTGTTCCTGGAGGGTAAGCCACATTGAGGGAGTTCCTTGTAATAAAACACCCACACACCCTGCACCCTTTCTCCTCCTTTGTTTCCAGCACTCCCAATGATTTCCAGCTTTCCATTGGTACATGACATTGCAGAGAGAAGCGCACACAGACCCTAAGAAGTGAGTGCTGTGTAAAAGGGATGGAAACAGAATCTAGATTGTCCTGCCCACAGCCTCATGCTTTTGTTTCACCCTTGACTGGCTCTACCATCAGTCACACCATCCACTTGCACACACAAAGAAAACTGCACACGCGCTTAGCGGAAGTGGAAGGGAGGTAAATCTGAAACATGGGGTGTTTTCTGGTCTGTAAGACCCACATCCATCTCTGGTTGAACACTGCTTGGCACCAGTGGGTTACTTCAGCAAAATACTTTTTCGACCCTGCCCCATGTGTCATTTTTTAACCTTCTGCTCCACTTCTGCTCAAGTGGCTTTTTTGCCAAGGATATAAACATCTTGGCCAGTTTAGGCTTTTATCGCGTAAGCTGCTATCTTAGAAGAGTTGCAGATGACAAATTATTTCGTCCTCCGGTAGCTGAAGAGGGAAGTTGTGGCTGAATGGAGAAGTCCCGCCAGCAGCCGAGAGCCCTGAGTGGAGGACAGACCCGCTGAACCAGGAAAACCGCGTCCATTTTGCAGCTGAGCAACACTGCAGTTGCTTCAGCGCTGGTTAAAAATACCTGTGGCCTGATCCTGCCGCAATCCAAGGAAGTCTGGCCTGGGTTAAGGAAGGCATTTAAAAAAAAAAAATCATTTTGCAATGTTGCAAATGTTTGCTTTAGTGCCACAGGCAGCACAGGGTGGCCTGAAAGGCAACAGAAATGAACACCCTCCCATGCCTTACTGGGTAGCTCACCATCCAGCCGTGGCATTTCCACCTTCTTTATTGCTATAAGATGATTTAAGCATCTTCGCTCTCCAACCCTAGCGCAGAAGAAATAACCTCTGGTAAATGAGCAGCACATTCAGTTGGAGTTCTTATTATCTTAAATTACTGTAGCTACATCCACTTGCCAGTTACCTGCAAACTCTCTGATTTCTGCTCAGAAAATGTGCTTTCTGCTTTGCTTGGACCGTGGCCAGTTCGCTTGTGGTGCAGTGTGTAACCACACCATGGCAGCAAGAAGAGAGGAGCCACCCTGTGGATTCTCTTCAGCAAGAAGCCAGAACATTGTTTTTGCTTCGTTTCCCTTGGTTTCCTACTTTGGCTTTGCTTTCAAGGTTTGTGGAGGAGGTCCGGGTGGTTTTCGGCTGGCCCATGGGGTTTACCTTTCCCTGGACGCTGCATCCCTGTGGTATTGACGGCCGGTGCCGGCATCGCTCCCGGCATCTGTGCCACCGATGGGGCTTGTGAGGATGCAGTTGCAAAGGGGTGGTGATAAGCTGCCAAAACTTGCTCTTTGCATTGCACGGGGCTTACACCAAAGCCGTTAGCACAGATGCCTGTGCCACAGTAGTTTAAGCTATGGCCTAGAGCAAAGGAGGGACCTGTCACCAGAGAGCAAGGGGAGATATAGTGTGACAGCCTGCTCTAGCCCAGAAAGTGAAGATGGAGCAGGCCTCCTGCAGCAAGGGTAGAGGACACTAAGATGAGGAATCTGTGGCAGAGCTTCCCCTCCCTTTTCACTCCCCAGGCAGCAGAATGCCCTCTCCTCTTCCTCCTGGACTGCCTGAGGGTGCAATGGACCCCAGCTGCTGCTTCCTCCACTCCTCCCTCCCTTCTTCACAGCTTCCTGGGACCTGCATTTCCACCAGGACGGTCCCCAGCAATACATGGAGGCAGAGTTAACCCCTTTTTGCCAGTAACAGGTCACGATCAATCACAGCAGTGGAAGAAATTAATCTAGTCCTTACCTATAGATAAGTCTAAGGAAGTGCCAAGGGGAAAACTCCCTCTGCCTCGGCATGGAGAGCCCAGAAGGCAGCTTCACAGCCACCCAGCACATCTCCTACCGGCTTCACACCAGCATCATGTCCCACCCCGCAGGGGTCTGGGTGGGGAAAAGCTGTTCTGTGCTGCAGAGTCATCTGCAGACAGATGCGGATGGCAGCTGGACATCACAGTGGTTCCCAGAGCTTCAGTCTCTCCTCCCAGTTCCTCTTGGCATCTTGCTGATCCTGAACTGGGTTTTGCTCAGATATTTATGAAAAACAACTCATTTGTTGTTTTTTAAAGAGTATTTTCTTCACAAACTTGCATTTCTTTTGGCGTCATCCTGTTTTTAAGCCAGGAAAATACGTGGTTTTTCATTTTTAAAAATGATACATTCCTGTGAGTGATGCTAAAAAACAATAACAAAATGATGTCTGAACCATTCAGACTTTACATGGAAAATATTTGCTATTGTTCTGCTCAGAAAATTAAATAAGTCTTGCTCAGGTTCTCTCTTTAGCAGAATTTAGATAAATCACAATCCAGAGGGCAACTCTTCAGCTCAGTATTGATCTCCAGTTGACTCTTCATACACCAGTCCCAGAGCTATGCGCTCCTCACAGCATCTCTGCTCGCTAATTTGTCTCTTGGATCACAAACGCAAGAGCCGGGAGGTTCGCTTTCATTTCTCTGCCACAAAAAATAAAAGCAACCTTGCGACTGATTCTAACTGACAAAGGCTAAGCTACATCCGTGAGAACGTTTCATTTCATTGCTGCTTCCTTACAACGCTGCCCGCGGGACATGGCACAGACGTTGCACAGGGGTCGAGGCCGCGCAGATTCAGCGCTGACATGAGTGGGGATGAAGGGAGAGATTTGTTCTTATGCTTGCTTTTTTTTTTCCCCTACACTTTTTCCATGGCTACATCAGTACAAATGCCATCCCTCAGCAGCTTTGTCCTGCTGCACGGCCCCGCTGGAGGAGCTGGGATGTCTCTGCCCAGTGGGGACCCTGCCCCAGCTCAGTCAGTGCTGCGGCGTGTTCGCCTCCCCAGTCCCAGCATCCCAAACCTCAGCATCTGCGGCTGGCAGCAACCACTTACACAAGGGCTTGTATTATCATAAATAAACTGGGGGTTCAGGTTAGAGCTCACATATGTTCCAGCACTAGATATTACCGTGTAATTAATTCACTTGCCCTGAAAATGTTAAACACTCTAAATAGATGCACAGGCAGCTTTTTCCAGGGTCCTTTCCCAGTTCTATCTCTCGGTTGCCATCTGGGTGGGCCCATGGTAAATGCTGGCCCCACTTCAATCTATAACTGCAGATTTGCTGAGAACGTTCTGTTTTGTTGCTGTACTCATAGCAAACCAGGCAGGGAGGGAAAAGAGGAGGACACCCTACACAGCTGAAACCTGTGCTGGCCTCTTGTTTGCTTTACCTTATCAAGAAAGCCACAAAGGTAAGATATAATATACCTCTGGGTCCAACCTCACACGCAGAGCTCCCGTGGCGTCGACATGTGCTCAGCACTTGTAAAGATCATGGGAATCTGTGATATAAGCATCCGTGCAAGAAATATGGATGTTCAGAGCTGTACCCATCTGGGATCACACTTATCTAGGACCTCATCCCTCTCGCTGCTGGCAAGTGGAGTCCATGTCTCAGAGGATGAGGGCATTTCACTGAGATCTCCTTCCATTCAGCCAGCTGCTACATCAAGTGTGACTGACAGAGTTCATACAACTTTACCAAATCACCCCAAATTTAAATGCAGTCTGGCCCATATTGTTCACAGAACCAGATTAACCACCCCTCTGAGTTTTGAGTCTACAAAGCAGATGCAGCAGCTAGACCTGACAAGTGACAGTAGTATTGATGATGGACGGTCTCTTAGCAGGCCTGAAGTCTTCTTTCTTTAGGGAATACCTGTTGTCCACTCACCCCAATACATATCTGGGAGCAGGAGGTGCACTCCCAGAAACAAGTCTGGGCAGGCAAGGGTAGGAGAAGGAGGAGCTTCCCACCAAAACAGGCTCAGAGTGGGAGGGAACAGACACTGCTAGATACCTTTTTAGCAGATGTTTTGGGAACTGCCAATGATTTTAACAGCCAGCTCTACCAAATTGGAGTGAACAACCTTCAGACTGGCTGTGATTCATATCCAAAACTTTATAGAGAGATTTCATGGCCCATCGTTTCTTGTTAGCAAAAAGAGAATGAAGTTCTTTAAAGGGGGAGATTGACAAATTCATGAACTCATGTGTTGTGGTTTAACCCCAGCTGTCAGCTAGGACCATGCAGCTGCTCACTCATTCCCCCCAGTTGCGATGGGGGAGAGAAACAGAAGAGTAAAAGTGAGAGAAAACTTGTGGGTCGAGATAAAGACAGTTTAATAGGTAGAGCATAAGCCACACACACAAGCGAAGCAAAACAAGGAATTCCTTCACTGCTTCCCATGGGCAGGCAGGTGTTCAGCCACCTCCAGGAAAGCAGGGCTCCATCATACGTAATGGCGACTTGGGAAGACAAACCCCATATCTCCAAATGTCCCCCCCTTCCTTCTTCCCCCAGCTTTCTATACTGAGCGTGACATCACATGGTATGGAATATCCCTTTGGTCAGTTGGGGTCAGCTGTCCCGGCTGTGTCCCCTCCCAACTTCTTGTGCACCCCCAGCCTGCTCGCTGGTGGGGCGGTGTGAGGAGCAGAAAAGGCCTTGACTGCCTCACAACAACCAAAACCATCACTGTGCTGTCAACACCATTTCTCATCCCAAATCCAAAACACAGCACTGCACCATCTGCTAGTAAGAAATTCAACTTAATCCCAGCTGAAACCATGACATCATGAAGTTCAGCGAGGTCAAGTGCAAGGTCCTGCACCTGGGTCGGGGCAATCCCAAGCGCAAATACAGGCTGGACAATGAGCAGCCCTGAGGAGAAGGACTTGGGTGTATCAGTGGATGACAAACTGAATATGACCTGGAAAGGTGCGCTTGCAGCACAGAAAGCCAACTGTATCCCAAGCCGCATCACAAGAAGCGGGGCCAGCAGGTAGAGGGAGATGATTCTGCCCCTCTGCTCTGCTCTGGTGAGACCACACCTGGAGTACTGTGTCCAGCTCTTGAGCCCTCAACACAGAAGGACATGGACCTGTTGGAGCAAGTCCAGAGGAGGCCACAAAGATGATCTGAGGGCTGGAGCACCTCTGCTGTGAGGACAGGCTGAGAGCATTGGCGTTGTTCAGCCTGGAGAAGAAAAGGCTCCAGGGTGACTTTATTGCAGCCTTTCAGTACCTAAAGGGGGCCTGCAGGAAAGATGGGGAGGGACTCTTCATCAGGGAGTGTAGCGATAGGACGAGGGGTAATGGTTTTAGACTGAAAGAGGGTATATTTAGATTAGATATTAGGAAGAAATTCTTTACTGTGAGGGTGGTGAGGCACTGGCCCAGGGTGCCCAGAGAAGCTGTGGCTGTCCCATCCCTGGAGGTGTTCAAGGCCAGGCTGGATGGGGCTTTGAGCAACCTGGTCTGGTGGGAGGTGTCCCTGCCCATGGCAGGGGGGTGCAACATGGCATGGGATCTTTAAGGTCCCATCCAATTCTAACCATTCTATTATTCTAAATTCCTCTTCATTCCCGCTGCAAGAACATGCCTCTGCGGTGTCTGGATTGCAGGAGAGAACAAATAGTGCACATACCCTTAGTCACTGTCTTTTGCAAGGGATGAGGTCAAAGACTTTTTTAATTGCATAAGCTGGAAGTGCCTGTCCTTTTACGCAGGCACAGAACCACTGTGTTAACCAACTGAAATGAAATCCCAAGACAATAGACAGGCTATAATAGACATGCATCAAGTCCCAGGTCTGTTATCACAGGTATCTCTCTTTTTCATTTGCCATGATCTGAGTGTCATCACATTATCATTCTGGCTCAGGCCAATTTAGAAAGACAGGATTTAATTTGCACCACAGAGAAGAAGCAAGCTCCACACGTCACTTATACCTGGTAAGGGCTCATTCTCCAATACTGGCAAATTCAGCTCCTTCTGTGACTCCTCTTCTTCTTCATCTTCTTCCTTTTATATCACATTTCCCAAGAGAAAACAGAAAAAAAGAAAGAAAATGTGAATCAGTAAACCATTTGTCAAAACAAGACAGAAAATTTTGAATGGTACTAATAACAAATAGAAACATGAATTCAACATCAAACAGCCTTGTAATTCATGCCTATCNACATCAAAAACATCTTTCATCAAACAGCCTTGTAATTCATGCCTATCATGAGAGCAAGCCTCCTAACAGCCCTGTGTCAGACATCACTTCCCCATGATGCCACTAATACACATGGAGGATGTGAAGCTCAGAAACCGTGTGAAACCTCACAAAACCCACCCAGCGTTTGAATGGTAGAGCTGACCAGAGATGAAAATCCAAGATTTCATCTTGACGCTAAAACCCAGTGTTGCCTGTCTCATGCTCCAGCTGAAGATATTAAGAGCCTGTGTCTATTTCAGAAGAGAAATAAAATTTTGCTAGAATTATTCAACTTTTCCTTATTAAAATACTAACTCCATTCATTTGAAAATCCCATTGATGCCAAATGCAGAACAAAGCAAAAGGCACAATTGTTTTTTCTTCTCAGACTTTGCCCCTTGGGAAGTGAATGTCTTCAGCATTCAGAGGAAAAATCTAGTCACAGCCAGACTTCTGACTCGCCATCTCCCAAAGTTTAGTTAAGAGAAGCCACTCAGTATTTTCCGTAAATGGATTTCTATTAGCAATGGTGTGACCTGATGGCCTCTGATGCTGTCTGAGCAGTACACGTATGGCTGAATTCAATAGGGTGGAAATAGCTTTGTTATCACATTTTGCAGAAAAAGGGGAAGGCGGGATGGGTAATGGTGGATCACCGTAGGACTGTGCAGGTGGCAATGCAAGTCCCTGGCTCCACAGCAGCCTTCTTCCCTGTTTTGGGTAAGTTGGCCCAAGAGGGATCCTTCTCTCCTCAGTTTTATCTGTCTCAAGTCTACTCTAGGTTTGCCCTGGAAGCTCTAGAGATGGGCAGCTCCAGCTGGTGACTGGTCCCATCCAAGAGAGTCACCTAAGGTAGGTGAGGTGAGTCTGGAGACAGTTTAGGATGAACACCAGATGGGCCAAACACACAGCTGTCAGATGAATGAGATCAGACGGGTCTTGCCATCTATCATGAGATAAATCAGTGCTGGGCACTGAACAGCTGGAGTTGTACAACTCTTCAAGACTGTGGCCAGATACAGTGAAAATTAGTCTGCAGTTGCCATAGTGAGGTGTAATTGAAGACGAGCAGAAATCAAGCTTTTTCTCTCAGCACTTTCAAGTCTCTTGGAGTAATGCCCTGTCAGAAGTGTCCATGTGATTTAAAAGTAGAAAAAGAGGGACACATTGGAGAGATCTGGATGGAGGTTTGAGTGCCTGATGGGCACACGTTTCATGGTGCAGGAAGATCAATGTTGTTCTGGGGAACTCAGAGCAGCTTTGGCAACACAGACCATAACGCTTCTTTGGTGTAAATAGTTTTCTTATATTTAAAATACCAAGGGGTTTTTTTTGCTTTATTTTGCTTCATTACAGCCAACGGCACAGACAGCTTGACCTCGTGCAGCAAATACAGCCAAGCAGACATTCATCAAGAAACCCAAAAAGGTGTGATTTCATCTAACCTATCGAGATGGACAAAAACACCATCAGCAGAGCTTTCTCAGCGGTAATTGCAAAAGGACACAGTGTGGATCACGCATCACATCAACGTGTTTTGCTCACCGCGGCACAGCCCAGCAGTCAGCCTGCAGACCGAGTTTCACCCCCTCCTGCTCACACACTTCCATTTCTCCATGCCTCTGTTTTCCACCCACAAGCAGAAAACCAACAGCCCTCCTGCAGGATCTACGCTGTGCGTATTCGGGATATTCGGCAGTGAAGTGGCCATGGACACGAGTGTGAGCGATGAAGACCGGAGAACTTGGCACTGGGAATGACAAGATGCCGCCCAGCTGCTGGCAAGTGAGAGAGGAGCTGCTGGTGCATAAAGCAGGCAGGAGATCATATTCGTCTTTCAGAGTAGTATTTCCAGATTAAATATAAGAGGGAAGCTCAGAGAGGTCAGAGGCTGAGATTGACTTTCAGAACCATGCCTTTGACATCCAAAGAGGGAGGACAGGCTTATTAAAAATGCAGTGTGGATTGCAAATCTGTCACACACCCAAGCCACCACGTGGAGCGGGAGGATGGATGAGGCGGTTATGGAGAACCTGCTGACAACAACAGCCTCTCGAGTGACGGGTCGGTGAATAGTTTGCTGCTATTCAGCATTGGTTTGACAGAAACTACACAGAGCAACTGCGTGGGGGGCAAGGACCAAACATTCACATCCGCTTGGAGGTTTGTTTATGATCTTGCGGTGGGGAAATATGACAATGAATGAGAATTAAGCCCTGCATTTGCTTAGGAAAACCAGTTTAGTGAGGCAGAATAGGGAGGGGAGAGAAGCAGGGTGGGAATCATGGGGGTGGAGGGGAGGAGATGGCAGCAGCAATGATGGAGAGGAAGAGCAGGCAACGCTGCTGGGACACGCTGGGTGAAGGCTCCACCAGCTTCCACTGTCTCCTGGCTTTCCACGGCTGCATCTGCTCTGGAGCACACTGGGTTTCCACTGCTGTACCATTTCTTGGGCACAGTGACTTTATTAGGCGAAAGCTGACGGTGTCCAGCGCAAGGGTAAATAGCAGGCAGGGAGCCACACTACCTGCAGGCAAAGGTCTTGCGTGCCCCCCACCATTTCACTCACCCTCAACTTTCGCCCCCAAGCAGCTGCCTGATAGCTGCCTCCCCGCCTCGTTGACAACACCATTAACTTGCTGCAATTTGAGCGTTCCCCATAGAAAGATGCTTAATGGAAAATTCTTCGCGTTTGGTGAAAATGAAAAAAAATGACAGTATTCATCAGACATTGAAGGCAGCAGCTCTGGAAATATTGCCAAGGTACCTCATGGGCATTCAGTTTGGGTCTGAGCGTATAGATGAGTGGGTTATGCTACAAGTGCTCTGTTCTCCAAAACCATCTCCCTTTATCAGGAAGTGGAAATTTCAGGCAGTGAACATCCGGGGAGATAGAGGCCAGATGTCCTGGAAGATACCGATCAGGATGCAGTGGGGACCTGAGTAAGGGGATGATATTCCAGCAGTCTTTACTGCAGCATAGCAAAATTTTTTGTAAGGGAAGCATTTATTGTAGTTGCAAGATGTAACATCAAAGTTGCAAGTAGCTGTAACATCAGGGCATCCAAACAAATGTGGCCACCACCTTCTCCTGGCAAAGTTTAATCAGACTTAAGTATCTCAGGCTGATGGAGTGTTTCCTTTTTATGAGGGAACTGAAGAACATTTCCATTACATATGCTTATAACAGGATTGGAAAAGGTTCAGAGAAGGGCAATAGGACGGATACAAAGGATGCATGGCTTCACGCAGGGCAGCTGCACAACTACACAGGAGAGAAGCTGGTCAGGAGTTCCTGAGTACGCAGAAACTGCCTCCAGCTCGGACCGTCCCTGAGCAGAGTGCAGCACGTGGGGATGCTTAACCTGCACCTGCCTGTTCTCACGGTGAGTAAGTAAAAATTTCAACTTATACAGCACCAAAGAAACAATATCTGCTTAGAGCCAGATGCAGCGTCCAGCCACAAAGTGTTTAAAACAGAGCAGTAACTGGGGGAGTCAGTATTATTTATCCATTAAAATTAGCACTTTGTACCTGCCGTGCAGTCGCACGGATGCTGCACCAGACAGCAGCCTCTGCAAATACCCCAGCTGGACGCATCAGCCCGTCCCAGGGAAAGAAAATCCTCTCCCTAGGTTGTGTTTGCGATCATTAAGAACATGCCATCTTGGTAGCTCGCAGCAAAAAATTAATTGCAAGAAATGCCTTTGTGCTTCCCACTCCTGCTGAGATATATCTCTATATATAAAGGTAGTTGGAGGTGAAGCTTTAACAACATCTAAAAGAATGACTCATTCCTGGTAAAGCTGTTCACGTGCGAGCATGCATCTAGAAACCCGAAACAAAAAAGCTATTGTGAAACCTTTTCAGGACTCAGCAGCCCGGTCTTGCGTGACTTTCTCCACGCACCTCCTGGGACCACGGGGCAGAGTGACCCAGCCCCAGCGCGCTGTGCTGCTCAGCCGGGAAGACCTTTTTTCCCCTCCTTATTTTTACTATGGCTGCTTCACATGTCGTTTGTCTTCCACCGTCGGTGGGATCACGGTGCTGGTGGGAGTTAAGAGCAATGCAGGACTTATTAGTCAGGAGCTGCTGGGCGGATCCGAGGGGAGACTGTCACTTTTCTGATTTTTGCAGAATAAATGCATTTTTATATCTCTCGGAAAAGCAGCTGCCTCAGGCAGCAAAGGGGAGCTAGGGGAGAAAGCTACGTGGAGTTAACATACTCCCTATCCAGTAAGTGCTGTGAATGTCTTCTCAATGCCAGCCACAGGTCGGGTCCGAGGCCCTTTCGGAAAGAGAGGAGGATGCTCATGACCCTGGTGCTCTTGCCGATTAAAGGTTCAGCCTGGCTTGGGTCCCAGATAAGCTTCTCCAGCAGAGCAGAGACTCTGGAGGCTGCAAGCGCTCAGCCCTGTGTCTCACCTCGCAGAGAGGGTCACGCGTCCAACCCAAAACCGGGGTCACGCGCCCAACCCGAATGGACTGGAAAACGAAGGGGGACAAGCAGTACACGAGCGCTCCTCCCCGTCAGGAGTGAGCTGATAAGGAGGGGATGGTGTGGTTAATGACGTGCCAAGGGGATGAAATAATGTCTTGAATGAAAGCACGGTGATAGGCAAGAGCCATATTTATGGGTGTACAGGGCAAGTAACATTTCATACATATTTCAGCGCTTCCAAGATAAAAAGAAAAGGTTTTCTTACGGGCCTTCTGGGATAGATAAGAGGATTTATAATAGCTACATTTCTGGTCCATAATCCTTAGAAATGCGTGTATTTGCTTCGCATGCCAACTATGACATAGAGACGAACTACATGATCAGCTTATTCCATTGTGTAATTTGGGCTGTAATAATTACAGCTGATCTTTCTGTGTTTCTCCTCGGCCCTGCAGAGCATGCAGCTGTACCACCCTGCAGAGAAGTCATCGTACGGCTCAGAGCGGACCGCGGTTCTGGCAGTGGGGTGCACATCTCTCACGTCAGGACTTGGCCGTTTAGCTCTCCCCTCTCCTCTCCTGACCCACCTCCTCTAATAAGTCACCTCTGGTTTCCCACCACCACGACTGGTTTAAATTCAGTGGCACCCTTTTCATATGAGAATTATTTGGGAATCTGTCCAACAGGCACTCATCGTCTCCATCTCTCTCCTGCAGCACAGCTGCAACTCATTGAAAATTTGGGCAGAGGTTTGGCGCGAGGGGAGAGCATTCTGCTCCCCGTGAGTTGACCCCACAGAGACACAGAGGCTGGAAGTGCTCTGCTTCGGGCAGAAGCATCTTCAGCTGCCTCTTGTAATTGTGGGTTAAATCCAAACCTGCAGTTGAGGTGGATCTTCTATTGAGAGACCCAGGATCATGCCTGGACAGAGGGCTTCCTTCACTTTGGCTATCGACAGTTTATTTCAGCCTGAGATGTGATCTACGTGATCCCTTCCCTGTGCGGTACCGTGAGAGTATTGTATTGGTATGCAGCACAGAGCTATAAAAGGCTATGGGGTAAATAATCCTTCCCTCAGCTTTCCTGCTTCAGACCTGCTGGAGTCCATGCGATGGTACCTGTGCACACAGCAGGAGAGCTGCAAGGTTGCGCACTGAAATGTGTAGATGAGCCAGCTCTGGTTTTTCAGAAGCAAAAGAAAATCTTGGCTTGGCACCTCTGGGAAAAGCAGTNCCTGGCAAGACTGGATCCTCTGAAACATCAGCTGAGGGTCAGCTCAGCAGCGTTGGAAAAACCCACCTTAAAGACTTCAGCCAAGCAGTGCTGAGAGCATCTTGGTCTGAGCTGCACACACCATACGGGGGTTGATGGGGTCTGTAGATTTACAGGACTGGGCAATAGAGAAAGGAAAGTGATGCTGCCATTGTGCACTGTATTTCTAAGATCGCCCCTAGGGTCATCCTGTCTTAGGTCTTTCTGTGCCTACCTGTCAAGAAAGATGTGAAAAAGGGGGTTAAAAAAGTGTTCCGGAAACAAGACTTGGGGTATAAAACTTACACTGTTGAGTTCATCCCAGTTAAAGGATGGAGAGGAGACTGGTCAGAAAGACAAATGCTTGGGAAAAATATGGGTTGCATGGGGTTACCGGGTGGGGAGATTTAGAGAGAGAGATTTACAGAGATTTATTTCTCTTCCCAGAGCCATTCTCTTGCTCCATTGGGGTTGCTCCTTGGCCTTGTGGGATGTGGTGGCAGCATCCACTTTTCCCTCCATGGGATGAGGGCTGTGCCCCTCTCCTCAGATCAGATTTAGGGGTGTTTCAGGTTCATGGACAAAGACCTGACAAGATTCAGAGGCTGGAAGCTGGTCCTGGATAAATTCAGTCTTGAAGTCACACCTCACGCCCTGGCAGTGCTCACTGCAGAGGTGCCGGACTCACCCGTCCCTGGCAGCTCCAATAAGAAGTGTTTTTTTAAAAGCCCTAGGCCTATCCTATAGATCAAAGCAGATGATCTCAACCTGGTGGCCCTTGAACATCTCCCTGTGATGGAGACAGGACTACATTTTGTGTGCTGGGATGTGCATCTCCAGTGGGTTCCTGAGATGTGGTCCAACTCTGGAAGGGACACCTCACCTAGGTCACACATACTGAAAAGGGAGCCCAAGGATGTGGTAAGTGGTAGATGAGTCACCACCCCTTAAGCTTGAAAAAGGATTGCTAAACTTTCCTAATTCACCTCTCCAAGCCCAGGTCAAGGGGAAGCAGCCATGATATGAGGACTATGGCTCTGGCTGCACTTCCAGCTTGGATCACCACCTCTCTCTGAGGTGCTACTGCTGCGCAGAGAGGCCACAGCAGTTTCCCCTCAGCAGAATATCTGCCTTAGTGTCTCTCCAACACATACTGTGTCTCTTTGGTCCCTGACACAGAGCAAAATCCATCTAGCCCCCGGGGATAAAAGTAAAGCTTGGAGAAATCTGTGGGATCCTGAAAAAGCTGTTGATAATGGGATGCACAGGGAGGCTGGAGGATGGGTGTTCACATACGTGCTGTCTGCTGTATCTTTTAGCTGCCCACCAGGCCAGAAGTGAGCACTTGATCTGACAGATGGTTTTCTTCAGCCCAGACAAGCCACGGGGGACATCACACCCACCCGCACTTCCCAGCTTCCGCTCCCAGGCTCTCCTAAATCCCATCAAGGAACCCCACTGCCCTTTCACACAAATGCCTTGAGATTAGCAGCTGTCCTCAGAATGTCCACATCCTCCACTGAGAACTGCCAGAATTACTCCTCCTGAGGAGAAAGGACTTTCTGGCTCATCCTGACCAAACCCCTGAAGCCCAACACAGACACAAGCTCCAGGTGTCCCTTTCAAGGACGCTGTCCTTTGAGTGGTAGGAAGGTGCCACTGTGAAGGTGACTTTGGATCCCACATTTACAGCATGGACCATCACCACACTGAGCTCCAAATTTAGAATAGTCTGTAAACTGCTCATGCAAACTTGAATTTGCCCACAAGGACTGCACAACTGGTGACAAAAACCAAACAAGTCTCCCTAATCCAGGACCCAGTAGGTGAGGCACAGCACCAGCTCCCCACCATCCAAATAGTTCTCCACAAAGAAGGGGAGGAAGGATGAAGGCATGGGTAGGAAACCTACCTAACCATATCTGGCTGTTTTCTGAATTTTCTGCATCACTCAGATACAGTCTGGACATCTATAGTGAAGTAGTTTTTAATCCGTTTAATCCATTTTAATCCATTCACAGTAGCTGAGGACTAGGCTAATCAAAAATGATGGTCTTCACAATGCAGAGGCAGGCTCCTAAATGAACCTAGCTTTTGGAGTGCTGAGCCATTGACCTTGTCTCCCAGCCATGTCAGCTGGCTCCTTGCCTTCTTTTGCTAAGTCCTTAAGGACTTGTCATGATGCCCACCAGAGACCACCAATACCACCAGCTGTCTCAAAGAAGAATGAGCACTGGTCTACCTGGTCACCCACCTCCTCCTCTCGGAGGCCTCCAGTCCATTTTGGAGTAGTAGAAATCCCACAGCATTGCTTGACCTTGCCTCTTCTGCAGAAGCAGTTGGTGCCAGCAGCGACACCTCCTTACACCTCTATTTTTAAGAGACATTGTCCCATCATCTGGGGCCCATGTGACCCTCTTGATCATTACATTCAGCCTTTATACACTGCTGACCATGCAGTCTCACGGTGGGACAAATTGCTCTGAAGGCACTATGTATGCAGTCTGCCACCAACGTTAACTCCCATGTGTTGTCCTCTCCAAAGGCTCCGGCCTCACCTGAAGGTCAGAAAGCTACTGGACCACATGGTCATCCAGCCCTCCCCCCAAGGTCAGAGGGCCTTGAGAAGCAGAGTCCCCTCATCTTTAATTTAGGGTTCTGGTTTAAGGCAGGCACATTTTTCTTTAAACAATGCAAGTCACACAGCCCAAAAGCATGTGGGAGCCAGAGGCTGTTCTTGGCTCAGGGTTTTCAGCTCCAGAAGAAGCTTCCAGATTTGTTACGGGCTGTATGTATGTTGTCCATTGCTGTGGGATATGAGCTCTTTCTGCATAAAATCGATAGCAAGTCACTGGGACTCTTGTTTGATTCTCTCTCCTTTTTTTAATATACAAATATGTGTATAGAAATAAATAGTGTTTCTCGAAATTGTATTTGGAGAAGGTTTTTGCTTTTGAGAGGATTCACTCCTCCCCTCATTTATTTTTTGGCTGGTAGAGTTACGAGGTTAGCGGCAATGCCAGCATTGCAAAGTGTCATCTTTATGGTAGAAAGGCTTTTTACAAAGACGGGAGGCATTTTATGGGGGTTTAAAGCTGGTCAAACTGGTCTCGCCTGATCCCTTCCTGTAGTTCGCTCCCTCTCGCTGGTTTTCCTCAAGCAAGAATGCTTTGTCACTAGCTCTCTCCAGCCTTGCCCTGGGCTTTGTGATCAAATGCTGAAGCCCATATAAAAAGCTTTTGTACTTTCTGCCTGGAAAACCTCTTTGTCTCCTTACAGAAACATTTTGTCACAATTTCTTTGGGCAGAAACCACTTTCCAGACGAAATAAAAGCCTCACTTTGGCTGTCTCTAAGCCTCTTGATTGTATTAAAATGCACTGGATGCATCAACAAATTTTAATTCCACCTCAAGATAAAAAAGGCTTCTCAAACACTTAACTCTAATGTCTCAGCTTGGGATCAGATTCCAATCTCCATCCTTTTTGTCAAAAATAGAAAGTCATTCCTGGTCTTCCACCCTCTAGGTCTCAAAGGTGGCCCTGAGAATAGGCTGGGTCTGCAATTTTTGAGCATTTCTAAACCGAGAAAGAGTTTGCAGATACAGACTGACTGAAGGGGAGGAGGGAAGATGTCTGGTCTTACAACAAATACAGGAAAAAAAAATAAAAGAAAAACCTTGCTGGGGACTTGGCATTTTATAGGTTTCTTACAGGATGCAAGATGTTTTCAGAAGAAATTTGAAAGCTTTTACTTTTGGACCAGTTTGGGGCAAAATCAAATTTGGCTTCTTTTTATTTCCCAGGAAAAACTCCCCACGAGAAAGACTGTGATTTTCAGACAGCTCATCTACAACCAACTCACTGCTGCAACGCAGTGCATCCCTGGCTTAATTTGTTGACTTTCGTGTTTTGTTTCTATGTTTTTTCTGCCTTTCGTGCAATATTTGCTTCTGTGTTTACAAAAAGACACACAGAAACTCCTGGCTACGGGCTGATCCCGCTCCCCAAAGACACAATTTACTGACAATCAGCTGGAATAGCCACATCTTTAATAATGATAGAGTGGCGAGAGTAGAAGGAGCTGGAGAGATTAAAGCTATGTGTTATTAATTTGGGAAGTTAAGGAGACAGGAGGCTACAACGGAAAGTATTGCTTAATATTTGTGCAAAAGGGATATCCCTTTATATCCCTTTTCTAGGACATTTACAGCAGCATGATGAATTTTCCCCAAATCAGAAAGGAAGGATAAAGCTCACAAAAATCAATAGTGAGTCAGTCCAGTGCCAAAGAGGAGATGGCAACCCCCTGTTACAGGTGGCAAGCAGCTCAAGCAAAATAAGGCCGTGAGATACGGCCAAATATTTGTCACTGAGAAGCCTGGTAGAAGCTTTCTCTGCATGAAGGACTGGGACAGAGGCAGAGCAGAGGAGATCCATCAAAAAACTGGCAGCAAAATGTCAGTGCAGCAGTTACGCTGGAGTTTCTGGGCAGTGGGAAGAAGAAATTTCAGATGGGAGCTGGACACAGGCAGAAGGATGAGCTTAGGTCTCCCTACCTGCACTTAGCAGGCACACGTAAACTTTTCTGTATAGAGGACACAAAAATAGATCGTGCTTATCACAATAACAGTATTTGCACAAATTTTTCACAAAGAAGAAGTCATGCAGGTTTCCTTCCACATCCCCAAGCACTTATTCCCACTTCACATTAAATAAGCCCAGCAATAGCCTTGCTAAGTTGTTTTATCTCCTTCCTCCTTCCAAGCAGAGAAGTGTAGCCATTTGGGGTTAGGAACATACAGAAAATAAATTAATGTTTTAAGGAACCTCACTGGGGGTTATTGGGAAGCATTTCAACATAAATTGCCAATTAAAAGACGTTATCTTTTCCCATTCACAGAATCATAGACTCATACAATGGTTAGAGTTGGAAAAGACCTTAAAGATCATCTAGTTTCAGCCCCCCTGCCATGGGCAGGGACACCTCCCACCAGACCACGTTGCTCAAAGCCCCATTCAGCCTGGCCTTGAACACCTCCAGGGATGGGGCACCCACAGCTTCTCTGGGCAGCCTGGGCCAGTGTCTCACCACCCTCAGAGTAAAGGATTTCTTCCTAATATCTAATCTAAATTTCCCCTCTTTCAGTTTAAGACCATTACCCCTTGTCCTATCACTACACTCCCTGATGAAGAGTCCCTCCCCATCTTTCCTGTAGCCCCTTTAGGTACTGGAAGGGGCTATAAGGTCTTCCTGGAGCTTTCTCTTCTCCAGGCTGAACAACCCCAATGCTCTCAGCCTGTCCTCATAGCAGAGATGCTCCAGCCCTCTGATCGTCTTCATGGCCTCCTCTGGACTCGCTCCAACAGGTCCATGTCCTTCTTATGCTGAGGGCCCCAGAGCTGGAGGCAGTATTCCAGGTGGGGTCTCACCTGACCGGAATAGAGGGGCAGAATCATCTCCCTTTACCTGCTGGCCACGCTGCTGGGGATGCAGCCCAGGATGTGGTTGGCCTTCTGGGCTGCGATCACACATTGCCAGCTAATGTCAACCTTCTCATCAACCAACACCCCCAAGTCTTTCTCCTCAGGGCTGCTCTCAATCCACTCATTGTCCAGCCTGTATCTGTGCTCAGGATTGCCCCAACCCATGTGCAGGACCTTGCACTTGGCCTTGTTGAACTTCATGAGGTTTGCACAGGCCCACATCTCCAGCCTGTCCAGGTCCCTCTGGATGGCATCCCTTCCCTCTAGCATGTCGACCGCACCACACAGCTTGGTGTTGTTGGCAAACTTGTGGAGGGCGCACTCGATCCCACTGTCCATGTCGCCGACACTCATGCTAAAGGAGCACCCCAATGTTGATTGACTCCTGTCTTTCTGCTGAACAGACCTTTATTGGACTCGGTGAGCCTCCACAGCCTACATCAGCCATTCACCCAAATATGGGGAGAAAAAGTGTCACCTACCAAGGGAAGGGATCCTCATCAAGACATTTTAGAAGCAATAAACTTTTCAGCAATAACAGCCTGATCTGGTTTAACCATGACTTGACTGTGAGGCAGCAAATCTGGCACAGCTGCTTGCCATGTGTGCATTCGTGGAGATCTGCCCCAGGAAGGAGACCACTAGAGAAGGTTGTGCTCTCTCTTTCTCTAAGGCTAAACTACTGCACAAGCTGAGCTGCCCACCAACANTCTCTGAAGAATGATAAGGTTGATCGCTAATGAGCTGGTGACCTGCTAGCGTTTCTTTGACTCTCAGAATGCAAAATTTAAAATATTAAGGTTTTTTTCTTTAAGTATATCTGTCTCTCTTATGCAATATTTGCACTGCATTTTTCTTTACTTCCACTGAAATTTGCTCAAAGTCTTCTGCTTGGGATGTTTGGTTTGTGGGGGCTGTTTTCTTCAACTTCCATTGCATCCCACATCACTTCTGGTGATTCTGCCAGCACGTGGCTATATTTGAGAGACTGGATATTTAATGAGCACAACCTAGAGCATAATTTCCTCGAATAAATATATTCCCCCACCTCCTCACCCTTGCTGTGTGTTAGTGGCATCAGCTCTGCTGCTCAGGGAAGATGCTGCTGGATGCCACTAACCAGCGCTGCTCCGTACAGCTGTCCCACCAGCTGAGACCACCCTTTGCTGCCTCCCCACCTTTATATCCTTCATATATTTGCAGTTCAGGTGATCTCAACTGGAAGGGCCAAGGCACAAGGAATTGTTCCCGTGCTGGCATCCCACACGTGCCAAGATTTATGCCTACCTGTGGAACTGGATTTGCTGGATGTGCTTGGACACTGACCACGTCTATAGAGCTCACAGACTTCACAGGTTACAAAAAGACTTTAACTGGGCACCAACATAAAATGAAATTCAGCCTCATTCACAGCAAACAATCACGCTAACCTAAGGAGGACAGGTTGTCGTGCCTGCTGAAGGACACCACTGTGTCCCATAGCGAGCAAAGCCAGGCAAGCGAGTTTACCTAGAGCAAGCAACAGAGTTGAAAGCAAAGGGGGAAGAGGAAGAGGGAAAGACAGGAAACCCTCATCAAATCCCCTTTTACATCTTGCACTTCGTGCAGTAATACTGCCAGATGACTGAGACGTGAGGCCAAGTTGTGCAATCCTGCAAAGGGCTTTGCAATAAAAATTGAGAAAGCAGAAGCTGCTGGTTTCTGTGGTTAAAGCCAGTTGCCAAACACCCAGGACTGGAAGAGGTCCACATCAGGACTGTACCTGCCTAATCTCAGGCCTTTGACATCCCGGCACAGACTGCAGGTGATTCTCCAAACTCTCAGGAGAGACCTACAGTGAGGAGCCTTTGGGAAGCCTCCCTCTTCCCTGGGAGTGGGTTGGGTCCTTGGGCCACCCCGTGCCCCTGTGGACACCCCCAGACCCTCTCATGCCTCCAGTTCCTTTCCCTTCTCTAAGAGCCTTCTTTGCCCATAGTGCTGCCCCTGGGCTTTTGCAGGGGTCAGAGTCCCCGTATCAGCTGCAAACCAGAGATCCCACCATGTTAACCGCACCGGAGAAGTGGAGGAACATGAAAGATGGGGGAACAGAAGGATACAAGCACTGTGTCAACACCATGATGCTCCTGTGCTTGATGCGGGAAGCACCAGGGTTGTGCAGCACGGGGACAACACCACGAGACACTACCACACCACCAACGGGCAGCAAACTGCCTTCACCCTGGCTGTGCAAATGGATTTACTGGATTAGCAGAGCTTGGGTATTTGGGTAAGATGGGTCCCTTTGAGCAGAGCTGGTAGGGACAGGGGAATGGTGGGTGGCAAAGCTGCACTTGTCTCTCTTGTTTCTTAGTTGGAGTTTATTTTAAAAGCAAGAAAATGTTTGCTCATACATTTTCCCTTCTCCTTCTGGCCCTTCATGTGGCTATTAAAAGGGAGAAAATGGGGAGAGGGAGCAATGTTTCACTTCTCATTTTGACGGAGAACTCAGAGGTTTCAGAGAATTACAGGTGAGTGTGGGGGAAACAGTTTCAAAAAATGTGGGGGTTTTGTTAGAAAAGTCAAACAGGTTGTTTTCCCATTGCCAGGAATTAAGATCTTAGAGGACCTCCTGACCTGCAGGTCACCCACAGGCAAGAGTCCATCCCAAGGCCACGTGTGTGGGGGTGGCTCACGCAGCACAGGTACTGTGCTGGTGTTGCCTTTGCTAGAGGAATCCTGCAGGTAATCAGATTATAAAAGCAAAGCTTGAAGTCTGCAGCACTGTCCTTCCCCCTAGCTGCCTCATGATGGCTTTTAAAGCGCTGGGGAATGTTTATCATTTCCCAGTAAGTCCTTTTCCAGACGGTAGGAGCTAAACCCTCTCGCAGCTGTTCCCGTGCTCCCGCACAGCAGGGGAACAGCCGAGATTTTTTTTTTTCTTCTCATTTTTCCCTTTGTAACACTCAGCTGGTCTCCCTTGGGCTATGGCAGCAGAAGGAAATAACACCGTTTCAGGATGGCAGAGGATGCACCGTGCACGTGTCCTGCGAGCGGAGCCATGAAGGGGCAGGGAGGTTCAGTGCCTTTGGGTCCTCGCACGCCTCGCGTGCCCCTTGGCCTGGGAAGCTTCCACGCCAGGATGGGCCAGCCGGGATGCAGGATGAGCATCCCGCTGAGAGTGCTGCCCCCTCGTACCCTTCACCCTCTGTCCCGTTGGGTGGGAAGGATGCTGACAGCATCGCCTGGGAGTTGCGAGGGATCACTGCGGCGCCCAAGGGAAATCAGAGCAGCCCAAAGGCTCGTACAAATCAACCTTAACCACACACTTGAATGTGAGTGGCCTGGCAGGCTGTGAAGAGAGGGAGAAGCCCATCTTGTGTATATATGAGCACTACACGGTAACATAAGGGCAAAAGTAGACGCCAGAGCCAACTGCATTTTATTGGAAAATGGTTCCAGCCTCAAGCTTCATTATTTTCTGGACTTTTCACCAAGACACCTGACACATTAAAGGCCTCCACTGACATGGCAATCCAGATGTCACTTGAGTCAAAAGGCATTGCAGCAATATCAGCAGAATGGCCAACATGGACAGTACATCACAGGACGTGAACTTCTTGAGGTTCCTCACTTTGCAGTGCAGGCTGTGTGTAGACACCACTAGTGCACCACCAAGCAGATGTTCCTGTTAGAAATGGGTTCTCCAGCACCCTCGGTGACTTCTGGGCTTTCCCAAGTAAGCTCAGACAGAGCAGAAGGTGGGGAGTGGACATCCCTGCCCAGCCCTGCCATGTGGGTAACAACTCCCGGTCCTACTTCACCTTTCCCCTGTGATATTCAAATGTACCATGTACAGGTGAATGTACACATGCCTCCTGCATGGCTGTTGACTCCATTCCCTTTCTCTGGGTTTCCCAACAGCTTCACTCACACAGTCACACAACACCCTTCCTGCATTAGCATCAGGGGTCTTGGCTGTAAAACTCAAAGCAAAAACATCTTTGCCTCCTGCTCCTCACACCTTTACATCACCCCATCTCCCTCCTCTCCAACACAAGCCTCGCCCATTGGGGTCCCCTCGCAGACACCTTCTCCTTGGCCCTGGGGACACGCTGGGTCTCTTTTACATGTTCCTCAGTGGGTTTCTCTACCCCCACGCCCTAGCGTCAAGTGTACTGCTTCCCCACTGCAGACCCCCAGAGAGCATCTGCCATCCATCTGTCCCAGCTCTATGCATTCAGTGATGTACTATTCTTAGAATAATTAAAAAAAAATAAAAAAAATAAAAAAATACCAGAGCAAGAGACATAGCTACCAGAATCAGCCTTAAAAAGTCTCTGGTTACTTTTGTCTCAGAGTCCAGTGATTCGGATTCTTCTGCATCTCACAAAACTATCTGTGAGCTAAAAATATGTGACCTCTACAAGGGGAAATACATAAATCTGTCTGGCCTCCACAAGTCACCAAACTTTCAGGGTAAAGAGCATTCTGCAGTCCCTGGTTTATTTTTCAACTTCACTTCTGCAATCATAAATGTCTATTAGGGCTGAAAAACTGGAATTGAACTGCGCTTTGGAGAAAGTGCAGTGTGCCATAAACTAAACTCGGATTAATGCACTCATGTCTGCTCAAAAGTGCAAACTATTCATGCAACATTAAAACGTTCAGATAAATGTCTCAGAACGGCGAGTATCTTTCTTTCATGACTGGTACTTGGCTATTAATAAATTATTCAGTGTAATAACTCTGGTTCTTTTCTGAGATAGGGGTCACTCTACTCTTGTCCCAAAAGCTACTTGCTTTAAATCTGTTATAAACTTATGGATAAAGACTTCTCCAATCTGGTCTGTAAAAGTTGGTTGTAAAAGTTTGGCTGCTACCAGATCAAAACCACTTTAGTAAGTGTCCCTATTTCCCTACAGAACGCACTCCCCACCGTGAGCTCTGGCTGCTGACCAAGCGCAGAAGATACACTGAGGTCCACGGGTACCCAAGCCTGCAGACCCTGACAAAGCCTGGATCAGCCCTGGTCATGGGAAGTGCAGTGAGAAGTCAGCCCTGCAGAAAACCCAATTACTTCCCACAAGCTGGAAGGAACAGGCTGGCGATCTTGTGTAGTCAGAGGTGGGCTGGAGAGAGACCAAGTCCCTGCACATGGCCAGAGCACGTGGGTATGTCAGGCTGGAAAGACCATCCTAAGTCATGAAGCAATCACCCCAAATCCCCCCTGCAACCCTACATGGAGGGATGGGCCAGCCAGCAGTGAAACAGCAGCAGTCTCTATGCTCTCATTTCTGCTGGAGCTTGGTAGAGATTTTGGGGGAAGGAGGGATGAGATCTTTATCAGCAAAGTAACTTTAACAACTCTAACAAGGAATGTGTTGCCTAGCAGGAAAGTCCTATGGGAAGCGTGCAGTAGAGCCTTTTGAACAGGACAGGGGAAAACTGATGGGGAGTCTGATCTGAATGAGTTTTGGGTTGGATTCAGAAGAATAATAAAAAGTGCATGGAAGGGGCCTGAACCTGCTTGTTAGGAACTTGGACTGCTGTAATTTTACTGCAAAAAAGCGGGGTCTTCTGAGCAGTGTTCAACATAAAAGCATTGAAATCAGCTGCTGTGGTGTGTCTTACTGTTTAGACTATTGCTCATCCTCTCCCTGCGAGCGACCAGAGCTGTGTAGTAAATGTGGTCAGACCACTCAGCAGGAGAGCTGCGGACAGCCAAGAGCAACGCCAGTGCCTGCGATGCAGCACAGCGCAAGGCGAGGACAACATCTGGGTCCTGCCTGGTCTCGTGATCCACAAAACAGTGATCCTCACAATCTGGGGGAACAGGGAGAGCTCCAGAGAAGGACAGCTTAAGTGCAGGATGGATGGTCTCTTTCCCCCTGGATCAGCACCAGCACTGAAAGCCACGAGGTGAGCTTCAGAGGAGGAAACTGGGTTGGGGTGAAGCTCTTCTCTGCTGCAGTCAGAGTGTCGGCATTGCAAAACTAACAGTTCCCCATCCCCAGTAAATGCACCAGTCTTCATGCCGGCACAAGGACGGCAATGTGGGGAAGGAAGGGGGAGAGGATGGACTGCCCTTTTTGGTGTCATGCTGGTCCGTAACAATAAATTTGATCTTGAATTTATGCCATAGGAGCCTTGAAGGATGGTTTCTCAGCCTCAACCACTCTGCCTGTTCCCTTGCCTTGTTGTAGCCTGGTCCCTACGCCTCTGGTCGGCCCAGGGTTAGGGCTCCCATATTTCCAGCTGGGATTTGCCAAGTGGAAAACTCATTATGGTTTGGGAACAACCTGATGGCACATGTGCAGTGCAAGGAGGATGGGCAGCTGCAGCAGTGGTGGCTTGGACTCCCTGGACACCCAGCACCCAGGTCAGGGAGGCTGCACTTCTCTGCTGGTATTAGACAGGAAAATGAGGCAAAGAGCCTTAAAAAAGTCTTTCATCTTTAACCATCAGTGGTGTTGGTAGAAAGATGATCTAAAAATGTTCTGCTTTCACAAGTTGCAAACAACATGCAGAGCCCTGCGATGTCTTTGTGCAGCGTGTTTGTCACGTCCCCCCTTAACGGGCACGTTCCTTCTCAGTGATTTATCCCCAACTTCACTCCAACCCCCTTCTGTGCAGGTGGCACGTGGGGGGGCTGAGCTGTACGTCAGGCGCAGAGCTGGAGGCCGAGTACAGCATGCATCCCAGCATGAAGCATGCAAAAATGCAGACCACAGAAATGATAGCTGGGGAAAGACATCCCCACACTGAGGTTATATTGAAGCCTGTGAGCCAGGAACAGCCCATATAGTGTGCACGTCGGGGGAGGACACAGCTGCAGTGGGAACAGAATTGGTAAAATTGCGTGATTCACTAAATGCGTGTTACACTGGGTACACTGGGCAGTAGTAATGGGGAGAGGGTTACCCCCTCCTTCATTGCCCCAGGAAACCCACCTTGGCTACCCATGTGCAAGAATACAAAGAATTCATGAGAGGAATGGGTTTGGAGACTCTCCGTGTCCCTTCCTACAAACACATCATTGCCTGTCCATGGGAGAGAGACACCACCACCACCTATCGCATGGGTTATCATGTGCATTTACAACTTTCCAGCAGCATGAGTGCAAAGGGTTAGGATTTTATAAAACAGCTTCTGGACATGACAAGCCTTGGCAGCGCAGAGCTGGTGATGTGCTCCCACACTTGGGTGCTGGCCAGGCTACTGGGTTTGGGTCCCATCACACTCAGCCCACATTCTCCATGCTCTGGTTGCAGTCAACACCAGCCTTTCTCTTGACCTTGGTCAAGAGATTGTTCTCGTCTCTGCTTATAAAACCCACTGAGGGAAGCGGGACCTCACTGTCCTGGACCAGGACCAGCACTGGTATGTCCCTTCAGCTACACCCATGGTTCACAATCAGTTTAAGCCAACCTAAGACCACGTTGTCACCCAAAGGTGTGGTCCTACCTACTCCCTGCCCCGGCCACATGTTCCTGCTTGCTCCTTTGTGTCAGCACAACTCGCCGTGCAGCTACCAGCAAGCTGGATCAGTTTGGTGGGTCATTTTTCAGCCGGATTGACGGGCTGACCTGCCTCACCATGTGTTTTCACAACTGCTAGCCTGGCACAGTGGCAGTGGCAGGAATGCACGGCCGGGGATGAGGTGGGGTGGGACGGGACAGAGAGGCAAGACTCTCTTTTGGCAACCAGGCAGAGCTGCATTGGCTTGAACTTCTCGTGAAAACCTGCTTTTAATTTTCCCTTTGGTAAATAGGAATAATTCTCTTTTAATGGGGAAGATGTGAGGCTCCGTTGTGTTTTGGAGGTACTCTACCCGCAGTATCATTCTGCAGATCATAACTGAGTTAAGTGTGTTGAGCAAATAATATTTCAGCTGCTAACAGTTGAGTCAACAGCAGGGTGATCACGATTTAATCTTCTATTTCGCAGGAGGAGACCACGCTTCTATTTTACAAAGCCTTTTTCATCACAATAGGATTCCCTGAATCAAAGGCTCACAGGTGTGATTTTTGGCTGGGAACAAACAGTTGCATTCCTATCGAGCGCATTCTGCTTTCCAAGCACAAATAACCTTCAACTCCTCGCAGTTCAAGAGAATTGCTTTCCAGAAAAGGAAGGTGTTGCCTTCCCTCGAGTTCAAAGGCCCATCAGGAATGTGGTGGTTAGGATGCTGCTAACAAAGCATCCTTCATTACCAAGGAACAATTGTTAGTAGTTAACCAAGCAAAAATGCCTACAGGAGGCTGAAACCTGCAGAATTTGGAGAAGGAAGAAAAGTAAATTCAGCCATCAGCGGTGAGAGGAAGGCTGCCTCTCCTTTTCTTTTTTTGCAGTAGCCGAATCAGAAAAAAACGCTTCTTAGCTCTAAGCAATGCCCCTTTCAGAACTGATGGAGTAAAACGGACATCTCTTTCAAAGACGAGCTGAAATGCTGCTGAATTTTCTTGTTGATCTTTGTAGGGATATTACTATATAATAGTCAATGGCTGTGCTCTTTTGGGGGGTTAGATCAGATGTGTATAAAGATTCCTTCTGCCCTTTCAGGCTATTCATTTTTTCATATGGATTTCTTTCAGAGTGCCTTCTTTTTATTACATCAAAATTCTGAAGAGAGGCAGTGATTTCTAATTCTCTAGAGGACTTTACATGTCCATATCAGCAGAAATGAGCAATTTTATCCCGCAGGGATGCAGGGGTGTCATAAATGAGAGGCTCCCAACATGCAAGATGTAAAGGAAGGCAGTTCCTTTCCCAGGAATGTGAAGTGGACAAACCTTTAACAGTCAACTACGGTCTGATTTCAAATATCTCACGAGAGATCAAAGGCATTTGCTGCAAATTCATTTCTTGGGTGTTTTAGTATTGACAGGCTTCCTTGCAGAATTTATGCAAGCAGTGGATTGAGGCCAACGGGATCATCTGAGCCTGCAGACCGCCTGCTGGGGCATATCCTGGATTAAGGCAGGAAGGCGGAAATAAAAGGATGGAGCGGTCCTCCTGCGTGGGTGGGTTTCATCCATATCTCACCACTGATGCAATGTTGCTCTGTAGGGAAGTCATTCACCCCAACTCTTGTGGGACAGCTTCTTATCCTCAAGATATGCTGGGGATACCCTTAGGAGACACAAGGTGAGAGAGCCAGGGAGTGAGCAGGGCATGGAGCCTGTGTCTCGTCAGCTCCTGCTGACCACGGTGAACCTCAGTGTTTGCACAGGACGGAGCAAACCCCTGTTGCAACGCCGGCACTGGCTGTTGGGGTTATTGCAGTGAGACTCGCCCAAACCCGCTCCAAACCTCCTTCCTTGGTCCCACGCTGTGCCAGGAAATCTGAGATATGGGGAGCAGAGCGGGCAAATGCAGAGGGCAGAAGTCAGATAGGAGCAAGGTTGAGCCATGTGTCAGGCCAAAGCTGGGAGGAGAAACCAGTCCTGACCCTGCAGCAGAGGTCTCTGGAGGGGAGGAATGCTCTGGGAGAAGGGGAGGTGAGGAGCCCCTACACAAAGCTGAAGCATGTGCTGTTTGCATATGCTTTTCTGCAAAATCTGGGTTAAAAAAGGAGCCTGTCCAGAACTGGAAGAAAGTATCTCCTTGTGATAAACGTGCCATCCAGAGCTAATATCCCAGAAGGAACGGTCACCCTCATCGTAGGCAGTACCTGGCAAGCGTTGGGTACTGAAGTTGCAGTCTTCTATGGAGAAGACTTTTTTGCAAATACAAGGCAGGAGATTTTGTTTGTAAGAATCTTCCTATAGTAAGAAGGAGAGTCTGCTTAGGAGGTGCTCAGTGAGTTGAAAACATACTGCAGTGCTCTGTACTACACGCTTTTTGCTTAGAGAGCAGAAGAAACTGAAGAGATACCACTCGCAGAGCTGTAGCAATTTGGGGGTGCAGCTAGCAGAGCAGCTATGTAACGTGCCTTGATATAGTGGGAAGGGGGACAAAAGAGGGGAAGGGGAAAGGGAAATGAGCTGCTGGGAGGGGGAAGCCACCACGATTTGCTTCTCTCAGCAAGGCAGGGCTTAATGCTTTCTGCAGGCGAGGGAACAGCCTTCCACCGCTGCCCCTTCCCAGCCCGTGCTCGCGGCAGATCGCAGGGTAATAAATCTGTCGGTCCCTCAGCGGAGAGACGCCTCCCCTCCGCATTCCTGTGCAAACCTGCAAAGGATTATTAGCTAAGTATCTCCCTTTGAAATCAAAGCTTAACTTCCAGAGCTCCTAATCCGACCCTGGCAGTGTATCAAGTCGTAGAGCCGCACAAGTCTCCTGATAATAATAGATATGATATGAGAAATTATGATATGATATGATATGATATGATTGATATGATAAGAAAAAAACGTAAAGAAAAGTCTGCATCAGATCCCTGCATCCCAGTTACCTGGGAGATTCCTTCCCAAACATCCCCACCCTTGTTTTCAAGCCATCCGAAGGACAAGGATAAAAAAGAGGTTAAAAACTAAAGCTGAGTAGCTCACCTTTAATTTATTCCTGAAAAAAAAAGTTTACTTTGCCATATTAGATTACCCGTGTCCCCTGAAAGACCCAGAACATTAATCGCACATGTTCACCACACTCCTGTGAGGTAAGAAGAAAGCCGATGCGATGCCAAATTCCTGTATCAGTTCAGTAACTCTGCTAAGCCGCTCCTTATTATTCCACTTACAGACCCGATGTGCAATGTAACCGTTTCGGGTTCTTGCCCTCCAGCTCCACCTGCACAGAGCAGCCTGGCAGGATGAGTGAAGCACAGGGTTGGAAAATATACACCCATTATCTTATTACCCTTTGCCATTGCCAGAAATCCATAATGACTGAGGTCCAAAATACGTTAAAAGCCTTTGAACCGATCATTTACAGAAAATCATCGGCATCATTGTAGTCGGGCATTTCTAAAGGTTAGCAGGTGTCACGCTGCTGTGACGCATTTTATGATAGAACCAGGAAAGACAGAAGCGCAGAGCCGAAATATCCACACTGGTATCAAACGTCAATACTTTCAGAAGCCATATTATGAAACTAGAGTTTCCTGATGTACAGCCATGGTGAATATTAATAAACTTATTAGAGCTGCTCCGAGTTTTCCATCTTGGCTTTTTGCTTTGTTTTGCTTGCCAAACAACAAAAACAACAACAAAAATTTCTTTAGCAGAAACCAAAATAATTTCAGGCATGACGTATGCTTATGCGTTGAGAGAATGAATAAAAAAATGAAATTACAAACTACATATTCAACTCTCCCTGCTGCTCTTGTTCAGATCACACTGATTTTGGGAGGAACAGGAGAGGAAGCAGGATCGGGATGGGTTTTCAGTCACCTCCCAAATCTTGCCTCACTTCCAGTTTTTCAGCATTAAGGGAGTTTCGCTTTCCCTCCTACCTCTGCCTTCCCGCTGGTTGTGCTCTCCGGCTGCGATTTCTCGGGTTGGGTTCGGGACTCGCATCCCTCTGCATTTACCTCTCAGCCCTCCCCTTCCTACCTGAGTCCACCACCCCCATGGTTGAGCTTGAGCCAACTGCACCGGGTCTAACACCGTCAGCAAAACCAGCTCACGGAGCTCACCAGCCCAAAACCCCACGTTTTTTGGTTTGTTTTGGAGGGAGCAGGAAGGAAGGGAGGGAGCAGCACCCTCCAGATCCCATGTCTAGCATTTCTTCTTATATATTACACAGGTTTGCTAAGGCACTTTGAAGGCCACATTAGGGTTTACAACTATTGCGAAGCAAATGCTCCTTAGGGAAAAACATGAAGAAATAAAAGATGAAAAGTGGGCTCAGAGGAGAGGAAGGAAAGGTGTGTGGGAAAGGACCAAGGAGCCAGACCCACATACTGCAACAGCTATCAGAGCAGAGGTTAAAATCACAGTGACGTTATATTTTAGAAAAGAAACCCATCATGAGAAACCCATCTGATTAAACTATATAAACTTCTTTCCTCTAACGCCTTGGTGCATCCCAGAGAGCAGCATGGTTTCTTTAAATACCCTACATGGTTTAGGTACAACCAGTGATCGCTCTTGCTGCGCCCACCTCCAGGACAGGGAGATGATGGGGGAGTCCCCCATGAGCCCCCCAAAATTTCCCCCTGTAAAGCGGAGGAGCAGCAGCAGATCTTCTCTGGTTACATGCCCATATGGTGAGACACCACCTCGTCGTGTCTATGTAAACTACCAAAACGATCGTAGCTTTGTCTAGCACCCAAAGCAAGTCTCCTAGGAACAGCGTTAAAGCAAGCTGGGCTCCAGATGCTTCTTTAGATCTGAATATATGCATTCCTCCCTCTTGGGGTTTAAGACCCAACTAAGCTTTGCAATCGGCTTCACGAGAGCGACCCCTTCTCGCTCTTCTTGCAACAATGACCCTCTGAAATGAAATAGCACAGCCTTTGCACGTTGGAGGGCACTATAATAACCGACGCGTTCAATCCCTGATTTCTTATTTATCTGCCTCTTCTCCAGAGCGGAGCAAAGTGGGAGCTCATACCCCGCCAGGCCTGAGCAGCTAATCCTAGGATATTCCACTTGCGGTGGTGTTTATTTTATTGCCTCAGAGGGCGAACAGGGCTGCTAACGAACTGACAAGTGGGTGGGAATAGAGGAAGAGCTGCTGAGTGGGGGGCAGAGGAGGGGTCCCCCCACCTCCCCGCACCCCGGCTCTCCGTTCCTCCTGACCTGTGCCACCACCGTGATGCCATGGATTTCCAAGTCTCCCACTTCAGTCCCCTTCAGACAGTACCTGTTTTGGGTTTATTTTTGTCATTTTACAGACAAATAATGCCTCTAATTAGGCAGATCTTAGTGAAATATTATGCCTGTACTCTGCATGTGCAATTTTGCTGATTTTGTTGGAAAATCAAGCTCCTTCCTGTTGCTGGTAACATTTGTTTTTAGGCTGAGAAATGATGGCTGAAGGGAACTGAAACAATAGGATTCAATGAGCATTTGCATCCAGGGGGGTTTCTCTCCAATGCAATTCCGCAAGCGAAACTAATAATGATGAAAAATGACGTAAGTGTTAATATTATCTCTGAGAAAAAGTTAAATTACACTAGCCCGGGGAGATAAAAGAATGGTTTAATTAAAATCTGCTTGTGTCAGCCTTCTTCCCTACACATACAAGCAAAGGCCACCAGGAAAATCCTCCTACAGAAAAGACAAATCCCTCTGAAAACTGGAGAATCCCCCAAAAATTAAAGCCAGAAAAATAAAGCAAGCAGTTGCTTAAGGCCACCGGCTTCAGCCAGAGCCCCGATAACTGCTGTCCCCGGAGCTGTGCTGGGGCAGGGGTTGCAGGCGCCTTCGCAGCCCTCTTTGGGGGGTCCCTTCTCCCCTTCTTGTGGGGTTCAGGGTGGCAAAATACGACCTTCTTCCCGGGAAGCCTCTCCCTCTGTGTGTGTGTGTGTGTGTGTGTGCCGGACTCCAGGGATGCTCAACTCAAAAGCCAGCCATGCTCTGAATAACGATATTTGCTTTGATACTAAAGCGCTGTTAATTTTATTTGCTTTTGGCACCTCTAGGGTGTTTTTGCTTTTCTCAGCATCCACGAGGATTTGGAACATGGTCTGGTTTTTAAAAGACAGCAGGGACTATCATCTAACACTGGGCGGACATCAGGCATGACCGCCAGCCGCAAACCACCTCATCTGAGGAGGAGGTGGGGAGGGAAGGGGCAGAGCACATGCCTGGAAAAAACCCTGCTGAGGTGGGGATGAAGGGGGGCAGAGCAGACCTGCCATGTCCTGCACCGAAAGGTAACAGCTTTTATGGAACAAGCTGTGGTCTCCAGGGGAAGAGCAGACAAGCTCTGTGGTGCACAAGCCCTCTCCAGTGCCTACCTGTCATGGTTGCAGCTCTGATTTCAGCCCGCTGAGGACAGGCTGGAGAAAAGCACCAGCAAGTCACGGCCAGGAACCAGAGAGGGACTCCTGAAACCTGGTAATTTCCATCTATGACTATTCTCTGTGGGCCAAGAAATGCTAAAATCATATAAGGAAAATAACAATCCTGAGGTAAAGTTGAGGAGCAGAAGAAATTATGGGAGCAATTAGTTGCTCTCAGTTGGTCTCCAAGAAGCCACCAGCATGAGGGACCCAGCCCACCTCAGCCTCTGCCCAGGGCTGGGAGAAGCACAGACCAAAAGGATATGAAAGCCCCAAGCAGCAAAGAGATGAACCTGAAAGGCTGTGGCATCCACAAGGTGATTGCCTGAACCTCTGTAGGCTTCTGAGCAGAACAGTTTCATTTGACCGGGCAGACTAGAAAGGACACAGTTGTATGTAAAAAGAATCTGAGAAATGTCCCAACATGTCATGACAGTGGCTGACGTCAGCTGTTGAGTTTGGGCCAGCTAAACCTTGTCAAGGTGAGAACCAAGGGAAGGAGATGACTTCCAAGGTGACACCACTTTGTTTTGTACCCCTTTGCTAAGCTAGAGCAGGATGCCTGGAGATGCTCATCTCCAGCAAACAGGAGTCATGTCAAGAGGTATACTGGCACTTACTGTGATATTCAGAGAGGATCTTGTAGACACAGAAGTTCTCCTCTTCTCCTGCTCTCCTACCTCACCTATAAATCTACCTTTATCTCATGGCCATTTTTGGACCTTGAATACTTCTCTTTTTCACTATTCTGAGTTATACGCGAAAAGACCCCATCCAACTAGTGAGATTCTTCTGCAAATGGATGATGACTCAGTGTAAATAATTATCATTTACTGATCCAGTTTATTGTTCGAACTTCCTGAGAGATGGGACTGCCACTCTTTCCTTTCAGAAGCTGTGCATGATTTCAGACCAGGGGATCTCAAGATCTGGGACTTGATTTCACACACTTTTCTGTTAAACAAAGTTGTAATACTGGCTGATATACTGCTGAATTCTTGTGCAATGAAAACAAACTTGTCTTGAAATTATGAGATTGCAACATTTGAAATGATTTATAGGATTATATTTGGCTGAAACAAGAAGAATCTGTTCTGGTGGGGTTTTTTAATTATTCATTTGCAAATGTCACAATTAAGAAAAGCTGCAAAGGGTGGAGGTTGTGTATAATGGGAATTGTACGGTAACAGCATAATGAATATTAGATGCTTCTGTCAAAGGATCATATCTGATTGAATAATAGCAGAGAAATTGGAAGAAAAGTCTTATGTACATCCTCCAGAAAGTGGAGAAAAATGCAACATGAAGGACTGAAGTTCACTCAGGTTTTGAAGCTGCATAGAGTAGAGAGAAGCAGAAAGAAAACTGTTTTTTTGCAGTATAAGATTTATGTTTGCTTTTAACCTCGAGAAGGCCACAGCAGGGAGATGGTTAGTACCAAGAAGTTTTGACTCTTTTTAGGTCTGGCAGGTCGGCAGAGGAAGCTAGCAGCAGACAGAGGAGATTTTAGACAGGTTTGTGGAAGCAGAGGAAGAGTTGGGCTTAATATTAAAAAGAATCTGCCCACTCAGACTTATAGAAAAGCTGAACATGTGTAACTGTGGTTCTCATGGGGAAGAGGAAAAATTTTCATTCACACAAGTAAATTTAAGCCTGAAAAATCACAGAATGGTTTAGGTTGGAAGGGACTTTGAAGATCATCTTGTTCCACCCCCCCTGCCATGGGCAGGGACACCTCCCACCAGGCCACGTTGCTCAAAGCCCCATCCAGCCTGGCCTTGAACACCTCCAGGGATGGGGCAGCCACAGCTTCTCTGGGCAACCTGTTCCAGTGCCTCACCACCCTCAAAGTGAAAAAATTCTTCCTAATATCTAATCTAAACCTACCTTCTTCCAGTTTGAAGCCATTCCCCCTTGTCCTATCGCTACATGCCTTTGTAAGAAAATAAAACATAAAGTCTGATTTTTTATTAGGTAGTTCAGGAACAAGGTTTAGGTCTACAGTTGAAACAAGGTCCTCCACTATTACTTTTTTATGCCCAGTTTTGTCACCTGGAGTTGGTTCCTACAGATGCTGATTCAAGGGCTCGGGTTCCTCAGCAACAACAAATACCTGTCCAAATTTCACTTTAGGGACCTAAAAATGAGTTTAGCCTTTTGGCACTCAGCTACAGTTTTCCATAATAAGTCAAAGGACAGATGAAAAATCTCTTACTAAACAGATCAGTTAGATCTTTTTACCCATCCCCACCATTACAAGCTGAATTTACAGAGCAAGGAACACATGTTTTATGGCATGTGGGCTTAAATATTATTCAACAACTTTTACCCACTGAATTATTTGTTGGCTCAGTTATACACCTTTGCTTAGCTTCTCTTGTCGGAGCCAGTACAACAGCAGGAGGAGAGGCCATGGGTGTGTAAAGGTGAAAAGACTATCCTGTCCCCAGAGGAGGCATCGCCTTGTTAGCCACAGCATATGTCTGCTTTGTGTCAGGGCAGGAAAGCTAAGGGTCCCTTCTGCTATTGCTGTGGCATTCTCCTGCTTAATTAAAGAGTTACAAAAAAGCATTCATTTAAACAGAGCAGCTGGAGAGCCGTGACCACTGGTGTATGGAAAAGAGGGTGACAGAATAGGGCTACATTCAAAACATATAGCTGGTCCCAAATTACAGGAACCTGCCATTATTCTTGGAGGGGTCTTAGCCTCCGTGTAGAGTCCTTACCCAAAATAAAGCTCCATGCACACGTTCTGAAGCCTGCAAAGCTCAAACAGCATTTTGCATCTGATGCTCACGCACTGAAATCAATGACAATCTCTCTTGGGATGGACCCGCTGCAGCAAACACTTAGGTCTGGCTGTGCCCAGTTGTCTCATTAGGGGACCTAATAGCCCGTATGATTTGTTTTTTGCCACTGTTGGCACACTTACTTGTGATCTAAACTCTTCCATTAAAAACAATCAAGAAATAAGACCTTTCTCCTTATGGCTTAGATATGACTTTTCTAAAGATCAGTGTTTAGGCACGTTGGTGGGGGAGAGGCTGAATGCTCATATCACTGTATAGTTGGACTACTGCCAAGTCATTGTCTTTCAGATACATATTTTGTGTTACCACCTAGCCCCAAAGTATTAAGTATTGTAATATCTCTAGGTACAATAGTCCTCAACCTATGGCTATGGGACAAATAAGAAAAGCAGAAGATAAACACTGTCATGCCAGAAGCATGTGATGCCACAGGGAATGGACTCTGAAGGTCCCAAAATAGCTATACTACAATCTATTATATTTTAAAATTATGATATATCTATATTGAGATATAGAATATGTATATAAATGTTTATATATATATAAAAATAAGATCTTAAAAGTTTTTGATTTCTTGAGCTCTATGTCTCTGAGCCAATATGCAGGTATGTTCGTGTAAGACTTGGTCTTGATTCACAGGCAGAGCCCCTAAGGTCCTACAGGCTGGAAAGTGACTTCCTGGAGGGCTGGTGAGCAGTTTGGTGCTGATCAGGCTCCTTAGGTACAGTACTCTTTGGCTACTAAAATTAAGTCATTCTTCGCAGGGCTGCTCTTAATCCATTCCTCTCCCAGTCTGCATTAATATTTGGGATTGCTCCAATCCAGGTGCAGGACCTTGCACTTGGCCTTGTTGAGCTCCATAAGGTTCATATGGGCCCACTCCTCAAGCCTGTCCAGGTGCCTCTGGGTGGTATCCCTTCCCTCTGGTGAATCAACTGCAACGCTCAGCTTGGTGTCACCTGCAAACTGAAAGTGCACTCAATCCCACTGTGTCATTAATGAAGATATTAAACAGTAGTGGTCCCACTACGGGCCCTTGAAGGACACCACTCATTGCTATTTTCCACTTGGACTTTGAGATGTTGACTGTAGCTATTTGGATGTGGCCATGCAGCCAATTACTTTTAGATCTAATAGTCCATCCATCAAATCTGTATCTCTCCAATTTAGAGGAAAAAATGTTGTAGGGACCATATTAAAGGCCTTGCAGAAGTCCAGGTAGATGACCTCATTAGCTCTTGTCCACTGATGCCATCACTCCATCATAGAAAGCCATTTCCATGGCCAGGCACGATTTGCCCTTGGTGAAGCCATACCAGCCTTTCTTTTCTGCTTTTGCTGCCAGAGAGGGGATGGCCATGGCTGTACCAGATGAGAAGACTGCTCAGCAGCCAGGCCTGGATCGGTAAGAATGTGCAATATTGACAGAGTTTGCTTTATCAACGACATGAACGTTGCCGAGCCACAAAACAGCAGAGCCGCGATGTGTCAAGTCATAAATAACTCATCATGAGGAAAGTGTACACTATCTGGGCATGGAGCCATAGCATTCATCCTTAGATACGCATTCAAATCAGCTCCATTAGTATCATATTCTTCTGTAATTACTCCATTGATTCAAACTGCATCTTATCTCCCCCCGAGAGCTACGAACACCCTTTAATTTACTGAAAGGCAGGAGGAAGGAGAATGCTAACATAGCATCCACGCTGCGTTCAGAGCAAGGCTGTGGAGAACATGCAAATGGGGCATCAAAGCTGACAAAGGCTGAACAGTACCAGTTCTGCAGGTGCTAAAGTCAGCAAAAGCAAAAAACTGAATGCTAACGGGATGCCAGTGTTTGCTTACGTAGCAGCATCGCAGGACCCTCGTGCTCACCCTAAGGGTAGAAGGGGTATGAACTCTTCAGTGACCCTGAGCTGTTCTGTGTTGGTGATGAAACCCAAAACCTGTCAAGTTTCATGTGGTCTCCAATTTCCTAGCGGAGGTTTCAAAGTGCTCTTGTTACAATATCTTGTTTTCAGAAGTACCTTTCATGAGACTTTACAAATTCTCCTCCTTAATCCCCTTTAAATGAGGGTCCCGTGACTTCCAAGAACTCCCTGAAAGCTTTGCTATTTCTATTATTATTGTTGGCACACAGGAGGCTCGTTACAACCAAGAGCTGTTGGAATAGGTTTCAGGGTGAGAGAGGGCATGAAGGAAGCTCGTAGGCTGTCCCTCATCACTCTGCTGTGCAGGAGCTGTTGCAGAACAGCAGCTGAAAGCTGCATGACCCTCTCTGCAAAAACTAACCCGGCTGATGCAAGCTGAGAAATGAAAGGGTAGGAGCTAGATTTGGAAAGAGAAAAAAGAAGAGCTTCTCATCAAATAGAGGAAACTGCACCATTTTGGTCGGGGTCACATCTGGAGTAGTTACGTATCAACTAAAGCGATGCCAGGTGAAAGATGAAAGGGACGGTTGCTGGATGGGGAATCCTGCAGGCAGGAGAGGGTGGTGGTGCTCGTCCGTCTGTCCAGAGACGTACCAGCCGAACGCTGGCAATGCCGCTGGGACAGGACACGGGGTCTCTGATCAGAGCTTGCTACTTCTACTACGAGGATGGATTTTATTTTGCATATGTGCGGGCCACGGCAGTAGATGAGTTGCGCGTTGGCCAGGATGAAAGGCTCTGCGCCGCGCAGTGCCATTACCTCTGTGTTTATGTGGGAGTGGAAAGCAAAGAAAAAATGTAATGAGAAAGTCTGGTTTCACTTAGGTGCTGTTTATATTGAGAGTCAAGAACTCCCAGCCCACACGCATTCTCCCCAGGCAGCTGCCAGCTAGAGAGTCAAGATTAAGAGGAAGCGAAGAAGGGAAAACATTACAGTAGCGTACACTACTAAGAGAGGTTTTGGTGGTAAAGCCCAAGGCAGCAGAGTCCAAAAAAAATGAATCCTGTCCAAGGACTCGCTCAAGCTTCTTGGAGGGCTCTGGCCAAGTCACCAAGGCCATAATCTCCCAGCTGAATTTGCCAAAGTGTTAAAATGTAAATGTAATTTAAATAAATGACAACATTTTATTTGAGGTGCTAAGCTCCTGCAAATGCTGGAGGAGCCAAGGGTGTTAATGTTTCTCTGGCAACCACAGCGCATAGTTGAGTACCCAGCTTGAGCACTTCGAAGGGATGGGGTTTACCCTCTGGATTTAATTTGCTGAAATTAAAGAAAATTTGCACCAGAGTAAATTTGGAGAAAATAAAGGTAGCTTTTGCTTGTTGTGCTGAAGAAAAGACCGTCCCCGTCCAATTTCCACAGTCGCACTGATAAAATGACCGCAGTCCTCTTCTGCTGAGGGGTAGAGTGAAACTTTCGCAAAGGTAAGCAAAGGAAACAGTTCAGTATCAACCAGCTGCCGTTCACCAAGTAACGCTGCTCGTTCCCTGCTAATTTTTAGCTGCTAACTAGTCATCAAAATACTTAACAACTCCCAAAGTGTACTTGAAATGCTTCGCTCAGCAGCCAGACATTTAGGCCTGCGGGGTCATCCAGCACCCGGGGAGAGTTGAACACCACCACTTTTGGCCGTTTTCCCAGGAGAGCACGAGCAGTGCCAGCAATACTCCTGAGGACGGCGTCCCTGGGAGCTGGTGCTACAAAACCACAAGCACACGTGAGCTTGACTGTGAGAAGTCCCAATATTTTCAACGGACTGTTCATATTTTCCACGTATTTATGGAGTTTACCTATGGAGTATAACTTCAGTGTAGGGCTTCCTCCATCTCAACTGTCCTCGTCTCTTGCAGTCCTGTATCCCCATTCAATGAGCACTATCCCCTCCTGTAAACGTGTGGCAAGTCGTGATCAGGCTCTGTTTTATAGTTGATCTGCACAGGTATAAACAATTGGGCAAAGCATAAAGCAGGGAGGAATCAAGCTCTCAAGTCCTTGATGCAATGCAATCCTTGATGCAATCCTTGAATCCCTTAGATGCAAACCGTATCTACAAACTGCCCAGAGAAGGGCCCAAAGAACAAAATGAGGATGATAATAGAAATGTATCTTCTGTGCGGGGACGGGTATTCATGAGGTTTCTTTTCAATTTCCCAGACAGCTACAATTACACTTTTGAATTTGGGAGTCTGTCATCATTATCTTACCACTCAGATCAGTTCTGGTCCAAAGCCCGGTCAAGTCGTTGTGAGACAATATGGTACCAACAGCCTGTCTGTTGGTGTCCACAGACTTGGAAATGAGCTTCACTGGCTCAAATCCACTCTCTAGCCAAACAACTAACCTAGGTATCAAAAAGGTGCAGGTGAAAAAGAGACAGTTATGCATTCAAGGTCTCAAAGTAGCTCTAAGGCTCCCTAAAGAGATCTACATACCCTACAGGTATGACTGACACTTTATATAGGAAATCACAGGTGAGACTGATTTCAGTGAGGCTCCCCAGGTGCCGTGGGAAGCACAGCTTACTTCATCAGACATATCATTCCCAGGATCTCTCATTTAAGGTCTCAGCTCCTGATTTTCCGATGTCTCAAACAGCTTGAAAGGGAACAAATGATTCTGTGATGCACTGGATGATGTTCGGGTTTCTTTTGTTTCAGAAGAACCCCAGGGTGAACTCTGATGGTCAACAGAGTTCAAGAAAGGGTCAAGAAATATGCTTTTGTTGACATGAAACATTTATTGGAGTCATAGCACAGTTGTTGGTTCAGAACAATAAGGCCTTCTCTTAAGTTTCCACTCCAGAGTTTATCAGTGGCTAAAACTGGACTTGGAAATAAAAGACAGGGAAATTTTTGATGTTGTAGCTGAGATTGACAGACTAAGTTTCCATGTGTAGTTCTGGCAGCTTTGATTTATGGCCTTGTAAAGTCTGATAAAGACCCTCCAGGCAGCATACAAAACACAAAAGAATTAATTCTTTACATGTCAGAATCAGGACAAGGATGCTAGGCGTGCAGAACTTCATTGACATTTAATGGTGCTTTATTACTGAGGCAATCACTAAATATTAAAATGATGGTCAGTTATTTACAAGCACATTGCTGCCACAGTAATTTGTGACCAAACAAGTCTAACTCAATCTCTTTGGTAATTATATTCAAATCTAATTTTTGTTGGGATCATGTTTATATCGGATTTAAGGTTGGCTCCATCTGGAGCAGATGCAGTCTTCTCATAAAAGGAATAATTGATCAAATTCTGGATTTGGTTACATGCATGCAACTCCATTGTAATCCAAAATATGTGACTACATGTCCCAGTGGGGAGGGTCAGCTGGAAGATCTCGTTAATTAGTATATTATGTGCTCAAATTAGAATTTTATGCTGCTATTAGTGAAAAAAGGACTGATCCTCTGCTTGAAAAGGATTATGCTGACAGGTAGACAGCAGGTCTCTTGGTGCTGGAAGTTCTCAGCGTATTTGTCATTAGCCCCTTGCTGATGTCATTTTGAAAATGAAGAGACGAAAGAGTATGAGCGTTTTTCCTGACTTTTCAGCTTTTGTTGAAGAATTTGATGCAAGAACATGAATTAAAAGTCTCCTAAATAGGACTGTGAGATTCCTGTGTTGACATAAGCATGTTTGCCTTTTGCCACTTAGCAGGTATATGTTATTTTAATTTATAGAATTCAGCATGATTGCATAGGAGAGAGGACAAATTTTGTCTGTTTTATAGCTGGAGAAACTGCGATACAAAGGGAAGTTCAGGTATGCCAAAGAGGATGGAAATTTGTGTCTTCCCCATTGGGCCTCGCTGGCTCCTTTAGCGATGTCTGGATATTATTATTTTAGGACAGGTGTGAGCTCTTCTTCAGGGTCTGAAATGCCTCCAGCCCCTGTTCTCAGACAGCCCTGTCCCTTCTCCTCTCCCTTCCTCCCTGTCCTCCCACCAAGGCCACCCACGCCCTGCTCACGGAGGCCCTGTGCTCCTCTTTCTCTCCTCGTGGCCCGTAATTTCCCTCGGCCCTGCGTTCCAGTCCCTTCCCGTAGATGTATACCAGATGTCCGGTGTGCCTCCCACCACCTTTTCTCTCTGTCTTCCTCCCTTTCATGCCAGCAGCTGTGTGTGTGGTCTTCAGCCCATCACACGCCATGACAGTAACCTCCTTCTCTCTTTGTTACAGGGCTCTTCACAACTCTGCTGTGGTCCCATTGCGAGGACCCTCTTCTTCCTCTCCATATTTATCACGTTTCTTCCCCTACTGTGGCAGAATCCAAATTCCCCAGTATCTCCATGTGCCACGCTTTCATTCTCGCCCCACCAGAGTCAGAAGGCCTTCTGCGTGCCGCCTTCTACCCACTGCACTTTTATTTCCAACCAGCGCACCACAGAGCCTCTGTGAATAGCCCCATCTTCTTATTTTGCTTGAAGTACTTATTTTCTTTTTGCCTGGGAAGGCAGCCATTGAGGGTACTGACAATTTAAAACCAGTTGTGCTGATGGGCAGAGCTGAGGAGGAGGACACTGTTATGCAGTAAGGCACCAAGAGCTGCCGCTAAGCAAGTCTCTGATGTGCAGACACTCATAGAAAAGCTGGATGTGGATGCTCAGACACCAAGACCTCTGTGGGTCTCCTGTTTCTCTCTGACATGCCACCAAAATCTGCTCAGCTCAGCCCATTGGTAGCGGAGTGCCCTGACAGCCTGGGACTGATCAGATGCAATATCTGAGCTGTGTGTGTCATGGAGAGAGAAGTGCTTCTCATGTGTGTGGGACTTCACGAGTGTCACCAACAAGACCCCACAGACCTAGGCAGGAAGCTCTCAATGCTGAGGGGCAGCAGAAAGCCCAATTCCTAGCTGTGATGAGGAGTTTCCTCACAGGTCTCCCCAGTGACAGGAAAACATCAAGGCGCTTAAAAGAAGATGTTCAGTGGGAACTTCAAGGCAGGACCACACATCATCCTGATGGATGTTTCCGTAGCTTGTTCTTAAAAAAAAAATACCAAAACAGTGATGGACAATTTGATGTGGTGACTTGCATAATTGAATAATGGGAATCACCTAGATTGTCCAGAGCAGTGGGGGCCCATTCCTGACTGCTCCTCTGATTGGAGATTGCTATAAATTTGTGCTCCTAAATCTGACCATGTGTACTCCTAGAGAAACCCCTGGTGCAGGTCAGTCAGCAGAATCCCTGCTCCAACACTCCAAAGGCATGAGAGCATCTTTGGATCAGTACAGTGTCAGCCCTTCAGCGTTGCCTGCTCCAGCACCACTGACCTGTAGAGGTTAGAAATGTCTGTGCCCAACATGAGGAACCTCTTCTGCTACGGTGGACGGACACTCACGGCATGAGATAGGTGTTGGCAGTGGCTTTGATAGCACAGAGAAGAGCCGCAGGTGAGCAAAGGCAGGGTGAAGTGGTTGGAAGGGAGCATGTAGAAGCAGAAGGAGGAGAGAAATTGTCACAAAAGTGTTGTAAAGCCAAGAGCACCACCAGCTGCGTTGCTGTCTCAGTGACAGCAAAGGAATGGGTCAGTCTGATGCTGTTTCCTCACGCTTATAAGCAGCATACATGCATTAAAATCCATACGTCGCACAACTACAGAAACATTGGCTAGAAGGAGCCTTTTGAGGTCTCTTGTCCAACCTTCTGCTCAAAGCAGGATGGCTGCCAATACTATGTCAGGTCAGCCATGGCTTTGTCCAGCCAAGTCTTGAAATTCTCCAAGCACAGCACCCCCATCACTTCTGGATGACCTCTTCCCACGCTGCACTACCCTCCAGGTGAGAAAGCCTTTCCTGACATCCAACCNGCAAAGAAAAAAAAAAAAAAAAGCAAGTGAAACCACAGGAATGTGTTGGTGACGGAGACCTTGATAGCATCTGGTTTGGCTCCTTGAATGACAGCTGGACTAAATATACTTATTCCATCCCCAGATAACGGTCAGCTAGCTCTTCTTCAAAATCACCCATGAAAGAGAGATCCCAGCACCTCCACAGCCAGCCCTCCCTTTTGCACTGAAGCAAATTATTGCTCTCAGGCAGTTCCAGTGGTTCTTCATACTCTACATAGGGACTGTGGTTGGTGGCAACAGGATGGAAATGGGGCTCTACAGAGCCCCCGGGTCCGGTAATAGCAGCATAACCCACCTGGAAACTCTGATTCTGATAATTTTCTTAATTCCCGCAGTTATATCTCATATTAAACCTTTTTCTAACACTTCTTCTACAAGAAGAACAGATATCTTTGCCAAACACAGTATTACCTGACTGTGAAGGGAAAGCGAGGAGAGGCACTCTGAATATATGTCATTTGGCAAGGAAATTGGTAGAGAAATGGACTATTAAAATAAAAGCTGTGGTATAAAAAAGTTGAGTCACACATGTGGCTTCTATTCCTCAGTGTTTATCGGGGGAAAAAAAAAAAGCATGTGGTCTCCAGTTACCTAACCAAGAGAAAATGAGAACAGTGCTATTTGCCCATTGCTATTCATTATTTTCGTAGTATCAACAGCAAAATACACAACTTTGTGATCTTATTATTCAGGCAAGAACAAATCAAATTCACCAAAACTGTACTCAAAACCTTACTGTTGCCTCCAAGCACATACAAGCTAAAAATAAGACAGAAAAGGCATTGTGTCGTCGCTGGTGCCGCAGCCTCGAGGCACCTGGCTGAGGCGGCAAAAATGCAGCGTTCACTCAAGTCAGTGGAAAAAAAAAAAGATGCCTGTCCATTTGAAGGGATTTTGGATCAGGTCCAAAATAAGTGAGGATCACCAAAAGATAGGAAGACGACCGAACGAAACGCACTGTAAAAGTGCCCAGTATTATTACAAACATCCCCTAAGGCTTCTGCTAATAGTGCAGGAAAGCTATAGCTGTCATATTGTATTATCTTAGTAAGAACAGCCATTAGTCCTTTCTTGACTGCATGCCAATCGATACAAGATAAATGCTCTATGGATTTCCCCTCCCCCCCCTTTTTATACTTCGTTAAAGTGAGCCAATTTTCTTACCTTGTTGCATAGCGACTTCTAGAGCACTCACCTTTGGCACGTGGATGATGGATGGTCTGGGGATGTGAGTACAGAGTGCAATAACATCATGGCTTAGCTCGTTAGCAGCGAACACTGATGGTGCTGTGGTAGCAGACACCGACTGGGCAGCAATGTGATTGCTAGAATTGCTGCTTGCGCGGCTCTGTTTTTCAGAGCATCTGCTGGCTTTGAACATCTCTTCACTGTCCTTCTCTCCTCCGTGCTTGATGCTGCTGGCTGCTGTTGCAGACGGCTGCAGGCACACCGCTGAGGTCCCCTCGGTCTTCTCCTCCTCCATGGCTAGAGGACTTGCGTTGGGCTGGTCGAACGGAGTGTTTTCATGTGCGTTTCCAAAGCAGGTGAGCAGGGCTGAGCAAGGGAAAGGATGCATCTTGGATGACAGGTTATCGGATCCCCTTAGCCTGCTTTCCACATCTGCATAATCAACAGGCTGCATTCACATCCAGAAGAGCACCCAAAATGAAAGCCCAGGCATAATGTCATTCCAACCTTCCCAAGAGACAGCACCCCCTTTTCTGCTGTCAGGAGCATTCAGAAGTGGGGTACCACACCTCCCGCTCTGTCCTTTGCCGGAGTCAGCCCGTTACCTCCTCGCGGCCGCCCACTCCTATTGTCCACAAGCCAAAGAAGTGCAGACACAATAAAATCGTTTGCAACCCTTGCATGCTCTTCCTCGGCGCTGTCAGCAGCTAAACAAAGCCCTCACAATAGCCCCATAACCCCGGCGGGCTACGGTTACAGGAGCGGACGCTACAGCATCAGGCGGTCCTCAATCAATAGTGCCACGGCCTCAAGTTACCTGGCGAAAGAGGCAAAAAGATAATGTAGCCCGAGCTCTCCAGCCATAACAGCATCAACACGTGTATCGGTGTCATCATAACAATAGCATAACGGGCTCCGATTACACCGCTCAGACATTTATTAGCCGTAAAACCCCAAATTGTTCGTCTATCACTGACTTAGATCACAAAGGTGTTTCAGGCTCTGGCCGGGCTGTTCAGAAGGGAAAATGAGTGGCTGCTTTGGTCAGGGAGGAGAAGGTGGGGTGCAGTGTGGGCCCCCCACGTCCTGTCCATCACACGCTCCCACGGCAGAGGCAGGACCCGTCCCCGCAGCTCCTCCTGCGGCCGCGCAGCTCGTTCCCGCCACGCAGCATCGCCTCTCCCACCGCCTCTCACAGGCACCCGCTGCTCCTCCCGGTCCCCTCCGCTCCCCCGGGGAAAACCGGGGAAGCATCCTACTAAAACTCATCTGCCGTTGGGTGGGCATTAAGGGGAGACATTTCCTTTTTCAGCGTGCAGCGGCTCAACATTGGCTGTTAAGACAAAAATATGTGGGAAGTGAGGGAAGGAGGAAGAGTTTGTGGTTAGAGCATCTGCCTCCAGAAGATCCCAGTTCCTTCTTTTTTGTGCTGCTACAGGCTTCCTGTGCGACAGCGGAGAGGTTATTTGATCTCTATCTCCATCTGTAAAAAGGAGGGGAGTAATCACTTCTTTTTTTCCACCCACTATACATATCCTGTCTCTTTATAAAAGGTTATAAACTCTCGAGGGCAGCGGCTTGCTCTTATTTGCTTTTAAGCTGCTGGTACAAAAGATCTCCAAATACAAATGTGGCATCTACCTGCTAATAGCGTCTGAAGAGAAATTTGGGGGCTGAGTCTTTCCCAACAAATCCATACTCTTCCATTTTCTTTTCTAGCTTGGTTTGTCGTTAGACGCTTGTCATACCCTCCCTGTAACTGTGCCCTTCATCTTACTGTAAGGCTTGGCATTGAGCAAAAATGTGATATATTAAGAGAAACTCTTGTTTCCAGTAGCTCATCAGGAACCAAAGTGCAGAAGGTTGGGGGTTACACTCCCATTGTGTCAATTGTCAGTGCCCAAAGCCAAACAATCTCAGGTCCCTCATCCCCCATTAACCTCAAAGTTCTCATTGTACCCCTTCCTAACCGACATGTCTTCTACATCAGCTTGTCTCAGTGGCTGTCGTTGGGTTTTAGAAAGCTCCAAAGTGGCCTCCAGCTTGGGTAGCAATGCATTTTGAGCTGCAAGGGCTCTTGTCATCCTGTATCACTCCGTGGTTCATAAATGGGGTGAAGACCATACAGCTCCTGGAGTGAGAAAGATGTACCTGGTGACCAAAAAAAGCCTGCAAATTGTTAGGAGAGGATCTGACAGTGAGCAGCAAACTCATAGGGGAAAAATGTGCTGAAAATTCTTTAAGTGAAGTGTATTATCTGTATTATAGTTGTGGAAGAGGATGATTTTGGTTCAGGGTCCACCTTGCTTCACTTGTGAGGTGAAAGCAGCGGCACCGATCTCAGCATTCCCCTTCAGCAAGTGCCAGGGGACAGAANACTGGAAATTCTGTAAGTGAAGTGGACGTGGCCTTGGGCAACCTGGTCCAGTGGGAGGTGTCCCTGCCTATGGCAGGGGGGTTGGAACTCGATGATCTTCAAGGTCCTTTCCAACCTAAACCATTCTATGATTCTATGATTCTATAATCTGTATTACAGTTGTGGAAGAGGATGATTTTGTTTCAGGGTCCACCTTGCTTCACTTGTGAGGTGAAAGCAGCAGCACTGATCTCAACGTTCCCCTTCAGCAAGTGCCAGGGGACAGAAGACCGGCTGTGCTGATATGCAGCAACTTCCTCTCACTTTGCATCCATTGGGGTGGACACAGACCACTCTGGAGGTGGATCCATTGCAGATGGATCTGTTTTGCACCCCCTGGATGCCCTGCTCTTCTGCACAGCACTGTGGGTGTCTATCTGAAAGTTTGGGGCTCTGCTTTAGGCAGCAGGTAGATAAAAGTTCAGGTGGATTTTTTTCCTCTTAACTTTTAAATCATTTCAGTTCTTTACTGGATCTGACCTTGGATGCTTCTGTCCTTCAGTTTCTAATTTATCAAAGGTAGATAACAGTACTCCTCTGTCATGGATGTTAAACATCGTGAGTTGTTCCAGTATCACAGCACTGGAAACCTGTAGGATATGATCTATAGGATCGATCTCTCAGATCAGGGAACTTCAGAAGCAGAGGAAGCCTGGGTATCTGTCTGAGTTTTACACACCCGTTGAGGATGCGAGGGTGGCCCTGTGTCACAGAACAATGGGATTTCTGGTGCCTCCATTCGGTTCTGGGCCCCGGCAGGACAACAGGCACAGGCGAAATGTTTTCAAGAAACTACTGAAATATTCAGATCCTTGGAAGAAGATCAGTTTGAGTCTAGACATAAACAAAAGTTATTATTTCTCGTAGAGTAAGTCCCTCCTAAGTACAGTTCCCTTTATTAATACTTAGGCTTCGTAAAAATGCCTGAGAGAAACTCGTAAAATCCTCTATGAGGTTTTTCTGTGTTATCCTCTAAACTTAGCTCTAAATTTTTGAGTGTTTATGTATTATCCCATGATTAGGCTAGATATGGTACCGCTTGGGTACTTGATGTCTTAGCACAGGAGAATATTGATAAAGTCATTTCAGCACAACTGTATTGAACAAGGGAGCTCACGTGCTTTCAGCATGTCCAGGAAAAATCCTGGATATTGGTTGCAAATAGGCTTTGTAGCCCACCATGGCTGACACTTTGGGTGTGGATAGACACCAGGCAGGTTTCGTGGCCATGAGAGGTCAGACCAAGAGGCAGGACTAGCCCACCAAAGGAATAACTGCTTTTATGTAGCAACAGCATTTGGTGTTTAGATGTGAAGAGTAATTTCAAAGTGACGCACAACTAAGACTTCAGGCAATCTGACACATCTTTAATTGCACAGTAAGGTGTCCCTGGAGTTAAAATAATTATTGCAGCAAGTCAGTCAGCCAACGACCTACATTCAACTCTTTCCAGACCTGCAGTTGGCCATGCCAGCCTTTCTTCAGCTCTTTCAGAGATCCTTGTGAGTTCATAGGGACGCTAGTCTACGAGAAGACTAGCTGCAGGAGCAAGTCATGATCACCTAAAGCCACCATGCAGCAGAGAGGCATGCCTGTGTGAAGAGGGGTTGTTCTAATAATCTTGTATTACTTCTGAGGAGGGAGGACGTTCAGTGCCTCCTTGCTGTGAGAGCCACGGAGATGCTTTTTCAGTCAACAAAAAGGGCTAAATGCTCCATTGTAACTGTAAGAGAAGTGATCAAGACAAGTGTAATTAATTAACCTGTGAGTCTTGTCCTGAGTTTAAAGACAACATGAGAAAACTCCACAAGCTGAGAACGTCCAAAATGAACCGGTGGTGACTTCTAAGAGGTGACAGCCATGAGCCCCCGAAGTCAGACCTGGGCCCAGTCTCCTCCCAGCTTGGGGCTATTTGGTTTTGGCTTAAGCCCATCGAGCTAGCTAATGCTAAAGACGTGATTCAGGGTTCATTTCATTTGAGCAGATCTCCTTGCACCAATCAACCAAGCGTGCTAACCACATTTTTATGTGCGATGAGGTAGTATCAGGACAAGTGACAAGACTCACTTTATTCCTCCTGAATTTTCTCATAAATTAATGATGAGCTGAAATGTACTGGCTTAACGCCTCAGCAAGCTGGACATGTTGAGTAAATGGAGAAGGTGAATTTCAGCCAACTCTTGACCTGTCTTCAGTATTATTCCTTCAAGAGAAATTTTTCCTTCACGTGGTTGATATTATACTCTCTTCTCAGCAGGAGACACGGGATCAGATTTAGCTCAGTCACCCCATGTTTACAGCAAGGACTAAGCCTTGCTGGTCATCTTACTTTGCAGGAGCCAGTTTTACAGCATGTCATCCTGCTTTCGTGCTTATATGTTGTCCTTTCTTTCCTCATCATGTGCTGATTCTCTACACATCTCCCAAACCCATATCTGTCCGGTGGGGGTTGTCCATAGCTCGGTGGTCCCCAGCATCTCCTCCTCTTCCTCACGCTGCCATAAGCCCCAGCCTGCGTCTGCTGCCTCAGTGCTGCCTGCAGAAAGAATACTTTCATTGTGCCAAAGGAAGTTTTAGGTTAAATCTGAGATGGTGATGATCAGTACAGCTCCACTGCCTTCAAATTATGGAGGTCTGAAAGAGTGATCAGAGGAATTAAATCCAGTCTCCTGCTATTTCCTCTACCTCTTTTCAGACTGCCCAAACTTCAGCTGAAAACCAGCTGAGCTTCTCGCTTCTTCTACTTAATATATCACAGAATCACAGAATGGTCAGGGTTGGAAGGGACCTCTGGAGACCATCTAGTCCAACCCCCCTGCCAGAGCAGGGTCACCTACAGCAGTTGCACAGGACGGCATCCAGGCGGGTTTTGAACGTCTCCAGAGTGGGAGACTCCACCACCTCTCTGGGCAGCTTGTGCCAGTGCGCTGCCACCCTCACAGGAAAGAAGTTCCTCTTCACATTTAGATGGAACTTCCTATGTTCAAGTTTGTTTTTTTCAAGTATATGCTTTCTATATGTACATAATATATACATTCTATAAAAAAAGATGAGTAGGATGTGAAGAAAGTGTACCTAAACCATGAAATACAGCTAGAAGCAACCTCGCACTACTTAGATGGAGCTTAACGGAAGAAAGTTCAGAGAAGAGCAATGCGGATGGCAGAGGGACCAGATCACGAGGGAAGGTTCAAAGAGCTGAGCTGGACAGGCACCAAGAAAGCAGTAAGATAAGCAATAAGGTAAGATCCTCTGTGTTTATCTGAGAAGCATAGTGATTGAGGTTAAAAAAGAAGCTGATTATGGTAGTCAAAACACTCCTTACTAACTTCAGAGTTTCTTTCATCTTCTGTTGTACCTGCTATGAGGCATCACTGAGGGTAGGTGACTGGGTTAGAGGAACCATTAGTCTCATCAAATTATAGCACAGCCTGTGTTTCTAGACAGGAAAAATTTAGGCTGATTAGCAAAATAAATTACTTAAGAATAAAACAGTTTTAAAAAATGTGCAGGAAACTTTTTGAATTTTTTTTACTAATTTTCTGAAATTTCTAAATGTTTTGCCTCTTTTAAAACTTAATTGCAATGTATGATGCTTGAAGAATTCCAGTGAACTCTACAGCTCAAGCATTCAACAAAAAATGCCCCTTTTTGTCCAAAAAATACCATTCCATTGGAAACCTAAAATCTGAAGGTCTTGAGCGGGCCTGTTCAGTGAGCTCCAAAATCTTGCTCCTGGGAGGCTGCGAAAACCTCCTGCCTTGGAACACCTAAAACCCAACAGGACTAAATGATCAGCTGGAGGTAGACACCGAGTATGCCCCTCTCTGTCTTCCCAGGAAGGGTTAGCACTTTGAGGGGCTCTGAAAATGCTTATCCCCTTAAGGGATTCCCACTGGCCACTGAATAGCTGGGAAAAAAGGTGGAGAAAAAGTAAACCCAGCTGGCAAGATTACAGAAGGCTGGAAATGAAGGGCTAAACTTAGGTACTTTTCAACAAATTGAGCCGTCCTACTGCAGCATTTCAGAATAAAGAGCAGGTTGATTCCAAAATTTGGACGGATGCATGTGCGCATTCCTAAAAACAAAGAAGAGTAGTTGTTCAGGTTTTCTACTTTCAGTCATGCAAATAATATTCATACCAAACCAAACCAAACCAAAGCCCTGGACCCAGGAGCCAGAAGCTCTTGTAACAATTGTCTTGATTCTGCTGCTGAAATGGGTACAACGGAGATGATGATGTTTAGTTAGCTGTCTTCCAGCTGGGCAGGTTGCTTCCATCAGTGAAAGCTGAGAAAATCTGAAGGCTGCTTAATAAATTAGTTCTCTTATAAAAAGTATTGGTAGTTTCTGAGGTGGATTTAGAGCTGCCTTCTTATAGTTATGCGTATAAAACCAGCTGGCATAACAGCAATCGAAATAAAACTTCTGTCTGAGCACAAGCTGACCTTGAGACAGGAGTAGAATCTCTTCTGTCTGTAGTTTAAAGGATTCAAGATTAAAAGCCATATTATTGTTTCAAAATGTCCCTTCATGCACTGCTGACACTTGAAGCTTCTGAGCCAGAAGAACATTTTAATATAATTGACAATTTGTAATTGATCAGGTTCATTTACTTTCTGCTTTTTTTGCAATAACACAACCAGCCTTCACAACTTTATACATTTATAGCAATTTTCCATTTTTTACTGTCACCCACTGATCTTAACATGGCATGACTGCGAGCATTATGTAAAACAAAAGAGCAATGACAAAATATTCCTCAGCTTCAATGATTTTGCTTCATAGAAAGATTTTTTTTATGAATTTACAAATAAGCACTCTAGCCTCCATGCAGTCCTTTTAAAATAACATAGAACTGCCCCAAAAGGCACAACACTTTCAAGGAGTAAACGAAAGAGGATTATCTTGTTTGTAACTTAGAATCATAGAATGGTTTGGGTTGGAAGGGACCTTTAAAGGTCATCCCCCCTGCAATGAGCAGGGACATCTTGCACTACACCAGGTTGCTTAAAGCACTGTTCAACCTGACCTTGAATGTTTCCAGGGATGGGGCATCTACCACCTCTCTGGGCATCCTGGGCCAGTGTTTCACCACCCTCATTGTAAAAAAAGTCTTCCTTATATCTAGTTTAAATCTTTCCTCTTTAGTTTAAAACCAGCACCCCTTGTCCTATCGCAACGGGCCCTGCTAAAATGTTTCTCCCCATCTTTCCTGTATGTCCCCTTTAGGTACTGGAAGGGGCTATAAGGTCTCCCCAGAGCCGTCTCTTCTCCAGGCTGAACAACCACAACTCTCTCAGCCTGTCCTCATAGCAGAGGTGCTATGATTGTGTGCCCTCTGATTGTTTTTGTGGCCTCCTCTGGACCCACTCCAACAGGTCCATGTCCTTCTCATGTTGGGGACCCCAGAACTGGATGCAGTACTCCAGGTGTGGTCTCACCAGGGCAGATTAGAGGCGCAGAATCACCTCCCTTGACCTGCTGGCCACGCTGCTTCTTCAGACTGGAAACATATCTCGGATGCCGCAGGCGCATCTCTGGACCCTCATGGCCTGATCCAGTGACCCGGAGCCATCCTCCCGGCTGGCCGTGAGGCAACTGCTCTGCTTGCACAGGTTGGCACACAGATGGGGCACGTTGCCAGATGCCCTTTTTGAAATGCGTGAGACAAAGGCCACTTTTCCAGAGGGGATTTTCTCAAACAGCTCTGATTTTTCCAGCTCCTACATGACTGGCGTGGGAAGGGGGAGGGTGTCAGCCTTGCCTTCGCTGGGCTGCGGCTGTGTTACTGCTCCCTGCAGCCACGGGCAGGCTCTGCTCCGGCGTAAGCAGAAATGCCGACCAAGCCTAGATTGGGGGAATCGTTCTCTGGCTGCCCCTTTCCTGCTCCGTTGGCTGAGCCAAGCCCCCTTCCAGTTGCACACCACAGATGGCTAATTAGGATCATGGAGAGCGGAAATCTGCTCTGTGGCCTTCTGTGCAGGGAACGGGCTCTTCGTTATGCAGATGAGATCCATCGCTACATAACTCATTCTGCCTTTCCAGCATGCAGACATGGGCAAATGGAGGGAGCCCGCGCGTTGCAGCTGGAGGATGGCACGGCACCGGCGGCTGCGGCATCGTTCTGCCCATGGGCACCAGGAATCTAATTAGGGGTATGGACAAAGCAGAGAAACGGGGCATGCAAAACAAGGGAGCGATGTCTGGGGGCAGGAAAAGTGGGCTTCCAGCATCTTTTCGTCCCCACTAACGTCTTCTTTGAACCCTCCCCATATCCACCTAAAAATATCGTTAGTGCTATTTAACTTCAAGGCACCGTCATTACCTCTCACCCTTAAAATTGCCTTTTGCCGCTTGACCAGGCTAATTACAAAGTGACAATTACCTCTCATTATAAATTCACCCAATTCCTTTGACTCTTCAGGTCCTTAACCAACCAAGTCTCTGTGGCTAACAGAAGGTTCCACAGACCTGAGAGCCACAAAGAACCCTGCCAGGTACCCTGTGTCGCATACGGGCCACGAAATCTCACTCTGAAATTTCTGATGCAGGGAGAAGTACTTGTATTTCCTTCTTCCCTCACAGAGGCTTGAAAATACATCATCGTACAGGATTTCAGCCATATATATTGGTCTTTGTGTTCTGTATGCCTGCTGAACAAAACCTGGTCTCCATCTCAGTGTAGCGGTGATTTGTAAGTAATAAAACCAGAATCAATTTAAAAGGGCAACATAGTGAGAGATTTTAAAAATGTGTCATTGCATTTGGGTTTGTATTTCCCTGTAAACCTTTGAGTGTTTTGCAGAAACACTTCAACAATGTAAACATTTCATTTACATGAAGAAAAACTCCTCTTTTTTCTCTGTATAAAGAAGTCATCTTTCTTGCTAAGAACATTTTTATGGAAAAAAAAGAACCTACCAAAGCAATTATCATCTCACAAAATGATTACTTTGGTAAACGATCTTTCTTTTTTGGGAGTCTATTTTTAAAAACTCTAAATAAAACCTGCACTTGCAATGGCCTTGACCAGAGCTAGGTGATTAATCCAAACAGGGTCCTCAATCATTTTGCTACTTTCAATTTAATTTTGGCTATGTCTGCATACCACTTGGCTTTGTTTACTTTGCAACATTCTTGCTTGATGCTTGGAAAAACGGATAGTTGTGACTGTGGCCAAGATCCTGTATTTAATCAAGAAACAAGATCACAGAATTGCAGAAAGGCTGAGGTTGGAAGGGACCTCTGGAGGTCATCTGGTCCAAGCCCCCTGCTCAAGCAGGGCCACCTAGACCCAGTTGCCCAGGACCATGTCCAGACAAGTTTTAAATATCTCCAAGCACAGAGACTCCACAACCTCCCTGGGTAACCTGTGCCAGTGCTCAGTCACCCTCACAGTGACAAAGTTCCCTGATGTTCAGACAGAGCCTCCCGTGTTTCAGTTTGTGCCCATTGCCTCTGGTCCTGCCACTGGGCAGCACTGAAAAGAGCCTGACTCCGTCCACTTTGTACCCTCCCTGTACGTAGTTATATACACTGATGAGATCCCTCTGAACCTTCATTTCTCCAGGCTGAACAGTCCCAGCTCTCTCAGCCTTTCCTCATACATGAAGTGCTCCAGTCCCTTAATCATCTTCATGGTCTTTTCATGGACTCTCTCCAGTATGTCCATGTCTCTCTTGTACTGGAGAGCCCAGAACTGGACAAAGTACTCCAGGTGGGGTCTCACGAGAGTGGAGTAGAGGGCAAGGATGAACTCCCTCAACCTGCTGGTAATACTTTGTCTAAGGCAGCCCAGGATACCATTTGCCTTGTTTGCTGCAAGGGCACTGTGCTGGTTCATGTTCAACTTGGTGTCCACCAAGGTCCTTTTCTGCCAAGCTGCTTTCCAGCTGGGTGGCCCCCAGCACACAGTGGGGCCTGCGGTTGTTCCTTCCCATGTGCAGGACTTTGCACTTCTCCTTGTTGCACTTCATGGGGTTCCTGTTGGCCCATTTCTCCAGCCTGTCAAGGTCTGGATGGAAGCATGATGGCCTCAAGTTATGCCAGGGGAGGTCTAGATTGGATATCAGGAAAAATTTCTTCACAGGAAGGGTTATCAAACATTGGAACAGGCTGCCCAGGGAAGTGGTTGAATGACCATCCCTGGAGGTATTTAAAAGAAGGGTAGACATGGTGCTTAGGGACATGGTTTAGTGGTGGCTTTGGCAGTGTTAGGTTGATGGTTGGACTCGATGATCTTAAAGGTCACTTCCAGCCTAGACGATTGTATGATTCTTTGATTCTTCAGCGTATCTGTCACTCCTCCCAGCGTGGTACCATCCAGTTTATGACTGCACAAAATCCATCTCAAGTAGAAGTAGGTGACTTAACAAACTTCATTCATCAAGTCCGGGAACCACAGCAATGAACCGTCAGATGGACAGGCTCAGGTCTGACAGCAAAAGTTGGGTACCAGCTGCCTGACCCGAATCAGCGTGGGCAGCTGGTGGATGGGGCTGCCCTTCCACGACCTGCTGCCTGCCTGCACGTGCAATACAGGCAGTTTCCGACCGACAGGCTGAAATACGTGTGTGTATTGATGCAACGCGCTTGTTTAATGTTTGCTTACAGCGCCTGAGCCAAACACATATGGCAGGGTTCGCTCCTGCCTCTGCGCCGGGGCTCTGCAGGCATTTCACTGCCTCAACTCCTCGCTGAACCCTCCCAGGCGACGATCCAAAGGCATCACTGTAATATCCTTAAAGCTAATTATCCAGAACTTCAGGCAGTGGGAATGGTAACCCAGCTACAGAAGTTTTAGAGGAGGGTTGTTGTTTTCACAGACATTCGGAAATTTTCCTGAGCACAGATGGTTCCTCACCACCACACGCTGAGTCCTCTCAGCTGAGCCTGCAAGATGGTCCGTGGTAGAATCATAGAATTATCTAGATTGGAAGGGACCTTTAAGATGATTGAGTCCAACCATCAAGCTAATCTGCCAAAAACCACCACTAAACCATGTCCCTAAGCAACATGTCTACCCAGGGGATGGTGATTCTACCACTTCCCTGGGCAGCCTGTTCCAGTGTTTGATAACCCTTTTGGTGAAGAAATTTTTCCTAATATCCAGTCTAAACCTCCCCTGGCACAACTTGAGGCCATTTCCTCTAGTCCTGTCGCTTGTTCCTTGGGAGAAGAGACCGACACCCACCTCGCTTCAACCTCGCTTTCAGGTAGTTGTAGAGAGATAAGGTCTCCCCTCAGCCTCCTTTTCTCCAGGCTAAACAACCCCAGTTGCCTCAGCTGCTCCTCATAGGACTTGTGCTCCAGATCCCTCACCAGCTTTGTTGCCCTTCTCTGGACACGCTCCAACACCTCAATGTCTTTCTTGTAGTGACGGGCCCAAAACTGAACACAATACTCGAGGTGGGGCCTCACCAGTGCTGAGTAGAGAGGGACAATCCCCTCCCTAGTCCTGCTGGCCACACTGTTTCTGATACAGGCCAGGATGCCGTTGGCTTTCTTGGCCACCTGGGCACACTGCTGGCTCATGTTCAGCCGGCTGTCCACCAACACCCCCAGGTCCTTTTCTGCCAGGCAGCTTTCCAGCCACTCTTCCCCAGGCCTGCAGCGCTGATGGAGCTATTGCCATCTAACCTCCATACAGCTTCCACCCTTCAGGTTTCATTTGTTTGATCAAGTCCTTAAACTTCTTTTTTTTTTAGTTCCCAACCCCACAGCAGGCACATACACCGCTCGCAGGTGCAGCTTTCCACCGCTTGACTTGCCGGGGTCGGATTTGCCGGCTGCAGCTGGCTGCCGGGTTGAACGGGCAGGAATTCCCATCTCAGTGCCCACAATGCATCTAACAGCTGTCCTGCTCTCGCAGACTGCTCTGATTTCGATGGAAATGGTTTTAAATCGCTGCTTTGCCCTCACACCCCCCCTTCGACTTCACAGCGATACAAACAGGTCACGATAAACCGCAGCACGGGTGTGTTTCACTCTGCTTTCAAGAACAAATATTTGCCAAGAACAGAAGTCACGGGCGCATTCAAGGTGGTTCAGGCTTGGAAAGTCCGGCTGTTTTAATTTACACGCCTCCAATGTGAAACTAACAGCCAAATATAAGCAGCAACTTTGAAAATCTTATCTCAGCAAAATGTCTTCTGCAGGTGGGAAGGAATGGCAATCCAGAGCGTCACTGAGGTGCGAAAGAGCTGAGTGTAGCAGTTGTGGGGTTGTTTAAGGCTGGACGAAGGAGTTGGCGCTGCTCTGGGTAGAACTCCTGGTTCCCAGAGGCACGGGAAAATGCCAGAATTGCAGATTCCACTTTAAAAACATATCTCTCAGCCCTCGGGCTTGTAAATGAGAGTCTGAAGACTTCCCCTGGGAGTAATCAGTAACACACTGACATGTGCCTGTGGGCCTGCGCGGCTTCCAGCAGGGAGGAGGCAGCGAGTGCCCTTTAGCAGGGAGGGAACGGATCCTCCATCACCCCACAGCACCGTGCCATCAGGCCCGTGTCCCACGCTGCACCCCCCATAGCAGATGCAGAGGATCACCCCATGGGTGTCCCACCGGGTCTAGCTGCATCGAGCACGGGCGACCGCGGGGGAGAGGAGCAGCGGAGGGTGCCGGGCTCCGGAGGGGACCAGTACATCACACCTCCTTCACCCAAAGGCACCTCATCCTGCTGCTCTGACACTCCGGAGCTGAGGATGAGCAAAGAGAGAGGGCAGGCAGGACAGGAGTGTTAAGAAAGTAGATTTTAGCAAATAAAAAAAGACGCCAAATTTGGCCAGCCTGAAAGCTGCTCGGTGCCACCCTCCTGCTCTTGTCCCCCTCCTCTGGGATAGTATTTAATTTGGGATGGCTACCCATTTCACAGCTGCCTTTTGAGATGCCTGGCAGTTGCCCAAGTGGCAGAAATCCCTCGGGGGAACCAAGGGGAAGCATTGTCCGTGTTTCCGACGGGGACCCGGATCTCTGCCCCGGCACTAACAACGCTGTTAACTTCCAAGGAGCTCTTGGCTCGGCTCAGCGCACAGCCCGCCTCCAACGCTCCCGACAAGTGACGGCTTCACCTATACACAGCAGCCACGAGGACAGAAATGGGAGGTCAGATCCCAGCCTGTGTCCTTCTGGCAGAACCTTCCTTTATGGCTCACTAGCCAGCAACAGTAACTAGTGTTTCACAACTTCCTTCTCTGCCACCAGCTCTATTGTAGGCGGACAAAAGGCTTTCTCTTGGCATGTGACGCTGGGAGACAGAAGGCACCTCTTTTGCCAGAGTCTATGAAATGGTGGTCTCAGCAGTAGGGAAAAAATAGCTTTTGGGGCTGCTGAGTTTGCTGGCATCAGCAAACGTCGGCTTACAGAACGAGACAGCTCCAGAACGCTGCGGGCTGATGGCAGCTATTTCTGCCTCGGTTAATCGGGTGCGGGAGTCCCACCTGGTACACAAAACATTTCCACTCCCATGTTTTGCCCAGAGTGAATATTTTCCTTCCTAATTTTAAAGCTGCTACTGAAACATATGTGTGTGTGTCTTCAGTGCCCTTCCCTCTAAATAATTTCGCGTAGAAACCCCCACCAAGCCATGGGATGATGGAAATTGTTTGGGCTCTGCTGAGCTCATTTGACTCACGGCAACTGTGAGTCTGTCCTTACGGGCACACCTGGCTCCACGGTCACTCCACAGGCAAATAAGTCACAGATGAGCAGACAAGAGGCCTTGAACCAGGATCTAAATATCTGTATATATTTTATATATTTTTTTATATATATTAAAAATATATACTCTTGGCCACAAGGAAAACTCTGGTACTCTGCAAACTTAGGCAACACAATCTAATCCATTTATTGAAATGCCTTGGCAATGAAATACAAATTTGTGTATTTGGTACATAGTTTTATACCTCACTGCAAAATGATATGGTAGTTTTGGATAGGAAACACAGAATATCTCATCCAGACGTACCTGGGAGGAAAATGGAGGTAGACACAAAAGTTTCAAGCAAGGTGTATTCAGCCACATCCCCAAAGTTAATACTCTGCTCTTTTATGAAGTGCTAGAAAATCTTAACAAGCTGGAAGAGAGGAACATGGACTTAACTTCTGCGACAGAGCACACCCAAAAGACAAGTAACATTAACACTAAAGCAGGTCCTCGGTTCATTACTCATGCAGAAGGAACAACTCCTCTCCCAAGTTATCTTTACCAACATGAGGACTGAATTACATGGTTTGGCAGATAATGAATTTCTACACATAGCCCCTCCAAAACGTGGCTATTAGAAGTATCGTCACGGGGTTGTGCTGCCATTTTCATGGAGGAGGTGAGCAGCAGAGCGCTCACGTAGTAGCTGGTTGAGCACCATCTCAGGGCCTTCTTTGGCACAACACCTCCAGAGCTGGCCTGGCCACCAGCACGTGGCCTGGTGTGAAATGGAGATCTCAGCTCGGAGATCCAGACACCTCATCTGAAGGTGGAAGATCTCATCAGGAAGACAGCTGAATTAATAACTGATAATTAGTGAATAATGAGAAGGCACCTGCTGCTTCTCGGTGGTTCTAGCTCTCAGTTTGCTTTTCTTGAGACTACCTAGAAGTGAAAGGTTTGTGTTACATGAAAGATTGCTTCCATTCTTTCTCAGGGAGGAGAAAACTGCATTTTTAACTTCCTTTCAGTTCAATACAGTTTTTCTAGCCCCAGGTCAGGTTGGGAGATCTGAAAAGACTAGAAGACAGCAGAAGACCCCTGAGTGGGAGAAAAATCTTAAAGAGACTTCAATTTCTGGGCTACAAGTGGATTCAGGCCTCCTATTAGCTAAGGATAAGCCAAACGGTTTGTAATAAAAACGTAGTTTGTCAGTGTAAAATCTATTGAGAATCTTTACCTGCTTATCAGAGCATTTCAACCGCATTTGACAGATTAATTTTCATGTAGTTCTCCACTTCCTTTTTTAAAGCAGATGTACCCAAATAACTTACAAATATATATATATAGTTATCCATCCGTCTATCTACTTATGTTTGTGACAGGAAATACTGAAAATTCACTGCAAAACCAAACAAGACAGACTCGATTCAGTGACCTCAACACATGTATCCAGAGCCATTTCAAACTCTCTGGGCTGAGACACCCATCCAGTGAGGGCAGATGTAACACAGGACCTCCAGGAGATGCACATCCTTCCAGCCCAGATGGAAGTCACACAGGGTGCCTTAGGGCAGCCCAAACAGCACTAGAGATATATGCTCAGTCAAGGGATTCAAGTCCAGGTTTTCCAGACAAGGCAAGGCTGCCAAGGTTCAGATGTGAACTTTTAGGCATTTATTAATTTGGAACATATTCAAAGTTTGCTTTTTACCATTTTTACCATTGCATTTAAACAACTGCGATCTGAGTCCTTTATCTACTGGTGTTTGACGTGGCACTGAGCTACAGAAATAACAGCGTATTTCAAGGGCTTACAGTGCACGAATGAGCTTCTTTCCCAAGCACTGCATCTTGTTTTATTTTGCTCCTCCAGCTAGTAGAAAGTAGGTCTCACTTTTTCCAAGATGGGTCAAGTTACCAGAGGGAGGTTTCTTCCTGGCATTAAGGGATCTGCTGCCAGTCTCGGGCTTTGGGACCAGCTCAGATCCTGCCCGCCAAGGCTGAAGCTGTTCACTCAGTATGTCATAACCTGTCCTGCTGCCACCCACACCTTTCATGGTATAAGGGTGCCTGGGCAATGCAGCCCAGGATGGGAGATGGCACGTTCCTTTCTGGTGGGGCTGGAAGGGATTCTGCTGAGTCCCACAGGCAGACAGGGGCTTTTTGAGGTAGGAAAAAAAAAATAAACAAGCACTATGCTTTCCTTTTATGAGTTGTACCATGGCATTCCGCTGATCTTCCTGCACCTTTGTTTTCTGTACTTAAAATGAAGCTCTACAGGCTCTGCCTGTATATGTGTCAAATAATTCCTTTAAATGAGCAGAAGGTCCTGGAGTAGTGGGATTTCCTGGTTGTGTTGCCATCCATTGTACAAATCCCTGATTGCAAGGGATTTGAAGGATGCCAAAACAAGAATAAGAGAGTTAAGAGCTCAATTTCTGTTGAAATCCTCTGAAAACTTCAGTTTAGCAGAGTAAAACGAGATGGCAAAGTCCCTGGATATCTATAGATTTTGGTGAAGTATAATATACCAAGGTGCTAAGAGATGTGTTTAGAACAGGTCTAAAAAGCTTAAGGTTTTATGTATGATAGCTACAAGTGCAATAGACTGTGTATTCGTGGCAAACTGCTACAAAGACAACAAGCAAAGGAAAATGCATGCTCATTCCCAAACAGCAAAGATCTATGGATTATGGAACAAACTCCACAAGGGACCACGTACATGTATTTACGCCATACTGACCCTTCTATCCGTTACCAAATTGCAGGTGCAAGGTGCAACACTTTAATTTTGTCCTTTGTGTTCTACATTCAGATTTTGAAAAACAGTCTTCCGGGCTGTTTTTTTCCAGGGTTCTCCCTTACACAGGGTTATCCACAGGGACCCTGCCTCCTTCCTTCACTGCTAAGATGTAATAAGGCAAGAGCCTTCCAGGAAAGCCAAAATGGGTTTGTGGCCAAGGAGCTGCCTGTGGAAGTTGCAGCTGGTGCCAAACACTTCTGTGAGAGTTTATAAGGTGATGTGATTTGTGGCTGCAGCTGATGAGGGTTAGCAGCTAGTGCTTGGACCGCGACTTCTGCTGGTCAGTGCTCTCCCTGCCTTGCCTGGACCAAGATTATGGCACTTCCATACTGCATGCAGAGCCCCTTCCTAGCCCTGACAGGGCAATGACATGTTTTAAATGCACCTGAAAACACACCAAAAAAAGGGAAAAAAAAAAAAAAGATTTTTGCTAAACTTCAGTTTAGAAGAACTGCACATGGAAGCAGTCACACGTCGTGTTTTGCCAGTGGTCCTCAGGTATCAGCAACCACCAGCAGACTGGGAATGCATCACTGGAAAACCCCCTCCAGCTCCCAGCCTAAATCTGAGCACAGCTCAGATGCAGCTCATGCAACGTGGCCAGAGAGATTTAAAGCTGCCTCCCATCAATATATCTTGTGCTTGTAAATTACAAACTCTACCGGTGTCAGGCACACTTAAAATCAATGGAGAACCTAATCTCCACTCCGGTTGGGTATTGATTTAACTACATTGACTTAAATTCAAATATAGTAAATCAATAGAGCTCCCTGGCACTGACACAAAAACGCGGGTTAAAGGTACTTCTATCAGTGTAGCTTGTCCTAAGAAAAATAATTTTAGTAGGATTTAATATTTTTTCCCGGGTTTCCCTCTGGATATGGTTGGACAGTCACAAGCAGGCAGGTTAGTTCCTTAAGACATATAAGGGGCAACAGCATCGCTGAAAGGAAGAAACCTCCAGGAGAGGCTGGAAAATCAGAAGGCAGTACACACTGCTAGGTCCTGCAAAGCTCAGCTGTCCCCGCTTGTATATGCCCATGTGCATAACTGGGCACATGAATTCTGCCCGTTTTCTGCCAGACTAAAATGAAGTAGCTGAAGCCGCTTGCACCAGCAGTCTGAGGCTAAATTAAACCAGCGTGGGACCCGGAGACGACTGGATTCTGTGCCAGCTTGTAGGGGAAATTTCTTACTGGGTCTGAGGCAAAGAATATTAATAAGAAAATCGGAAGAGTGGATGCATACAAATGGTAGCAATGCAAAGTAAGAGGCAGATTGTTTCCTAGCAACACAGGCTTTAGGCTGGTTAGTTTTGGTTAGCATTTTCTGACTAATAGCTGCAATTTTTGTCTGTACTGCTGCTCACTTGCCTACCCGTGCTAAAAGATAGAGAAAAAGCAATAGAGAATATAGGATGGGATCCATCTGTGCTAGACTACATGTCTGAAAGTGAGATCTCTGTGTGTGAGGGACTTGCCAGTGCCCCAAAAAATGATGGGCTGAAAGGACCTCTAGGGATGTGTGAATTAGCTCAGACCTGGACCTTGTGCCGCAGGTAGCTAAGCCAGGGCCCGCGAGTTTCACCTCCACTGTGTTCTGGCACTTCCCACCTTCCTTATCTCCATCCCACAGCACCCTGTGCTCTGGGAATACCCCATGGCTAATTCTGCTCTCAGTATCATCAGCGAGAGACCCTTGACTTTGCTGGTAAGAGGGCAGAGCCCTTATCTTTTATTTATTTATGGATTTTGTCTCTGGCTTTATTTACACCATGTCCTCAGAATAATGTAGGAAAACAGCTTCTCTGTGAGTGTGAGTGTGTCAGTGTGTGTGTCAGTACAGGCCTTGGCATATTGGGACCTCTGCTCACCTATTGCAGGGTAAATAATTAATGATTGTATGTCTGCTAGAATCCTTTTCTGAAGGTGTTTGAAAAATGCCTTGCACTGCTAAGGTGCTACAAAAGCAATTCCTAATAAACGCCCCCAACCCAGACAGTATCTGTGACCAATATGGTCTTGATACGGGTGTCAACTAAAGGTGTCTGATCTGGGGCTTCCGCAAGTACCCTTCAGGACCAGCTCCTTAATCAGGCTCACAAGTTCCGCTTTCTCCAGCCAGACCCTGCTCACTTCTCCCCAGCCTGTCAGTACTTCCAGAGCTCAGCCTCCCTCATCCTCCTGGAGAGCTCCACCGATTTTAAGTCCAGTTTCCTTTCCGCAAGAGGAAAGAATGTGAGAGATGCTTTAGAGAGCACGTAAGTTTTCACGTTGTCCTTAACTCCTCTGTGCTGCCGGAGAGGAACAAAAATCACCCAGTTCACGCAAATGCTGCAGAGCGATCGCTGTAACGCAGGGGGTGGCGGAGTCGGGGAGAGCAGCAGCTGCACCCCAAATGACATGGGCTTGCAGTCCTGTGCCCTCCAGTGATCCGTCTGCAGCTCCAAATATTTAAAGCCAAGGACCAGGTGGCTGGTCTGTGCTTGTCCTTGCCAGTCCATGACACCTCTAGAGGTGGTGGCACCAGCTCCTCTGTCTCACTTCCTTCCACATAGTTCAGGATCTCTACAGCTTTCCCCTCCCCAAGACAAAGGCTGTAAAATAAATCTTACTAGACACCAGAGAAATCACACAGGAGAATGAATCATGAGAAGTGCCCAGCCAGGAGAACAGCTTATGCCAACCCTTGCGCTTTACTAGGACAAAAGCAGCAAAAAGGACACAAGACACGAAGCCACTGGAAACTGAAGCTTCATTCAGTCCACGGGACTGGCTGTTTATGTCCTACATTCAGGTTTTATCTGCCGTGAAAAACTGTCTGGGTAAGCAGAGAGCAAGCAGGTTTTTGACATACAAAGAAAGCAAGGCCTGATTAACTGAAGAGGGAGAAGAGGTTTCATTTATTCGGGTTATTTAAAACTCTGCAGTCTTTGTTAACAGCTGCTGAACTCGAACAGGCAACCTCTCTCTGAGAGAGTCAGCACTGCTCCTCCTCCACTGCAGAGCTGGGAAAGTGCCCATCCGCACGCGTGAGTCACCCCGACGGGCCTCCAACAAAGGCTGCTCTGGCGAGGATGAAAGCATAAGCCCCAAACTCTTTACTTTTCCTGGCCTAAGCTGTCAGTAGATGAGAAGAGGGAGGGAGGGAGTGCAGAACTATTTATTTCCCTTTTCTGCTTAGGTTTAGAAAGGCTAAAGAACGGACAGAGTCTGCGGGCAGAGATGCAGCGGGATAAATGAATGCGACTAGACAACGAGACTCCAAAGACCAGCAATTTGCTTTAAAAGCTCAACCTACCTGATACCCCAAAGCCCAGCAATTTCCTTTAAAACCTCAAGGAGACTCAGGGGAGACCTTATTGCTCTCTACAACTACCTGAAAGGAGGTTGTAGTGAGGCGGGGGTCAGTCTCTTCTCCCAGGTAACAGGAGATAGGACAAGAGGGAACGGCCTCACATTGCACCAGGTGAGGTTTAGACTGGATATTAGGAAAAACTTCTGCACTGAAAGGGTTATCAAGCATTGGAACAGGCTGCCCAGGGAAGTGGTGGAGTTGCCATCCCTGGAGGTATTTAAAAGACGGGTAGTTGAGGTGCTGAGGGACATGGTTTAGTGGTGGTTTGGCAGTGTTAGGTTGATGGTTGGACTTGATGATCTTAAAGGTCCCTTCCAACCTAGACGATTCTATGATTCTCTGGTTCTAACCTTATCTGAGCTCCCCGAGATGAATATCTGCCATCTTAAACTTTTCACAGATGTTTGGCAGGGGCACGTGGGCATCCACCGTGAAACTGACTTCAGCAACAATTTTTGTGGGTGCGTTCCTGGTAACAGCACTGAAAAGCACAGGATGGGGAGTTAATGCCAAGACAAAAGAGAGGGGATGCTGCAAAGTGGGGAATGCTTTCACACTCACAGAGGCCCGTGGGAGTAGAAGGTACCCAAAAGTCAGGGGTGTTGACTGCCACAAGCCACTTGCTAAGATCATGGGACTCCCTCTTCCATGGGGTAAAACACATGGCAAATCCTCCACTGGCATAGCAGTGCCAGACCTGCTCGTAAAGGATATTGATAATGTGCAGATAATGGATTTTCAAGGTGATATTGAATGATGCTATTACTATTCGGCAACATTTTGTTTAATTTTGTATCTATAATAAATCCCGAAGGTAAGCCTTTGTGTCAGTCTGTCACATGAGTAAACATAATGAATGTACAATTAAATGAATTAATAAGTAAGGTGATACACCAATGAAGCACTCATGGTAGAATGCATCTCGTTGAAAGCAGCGGGGTTTTCCTACTAGCTTTTACAGCATAGAGCAGCATCGACCACTTGTGGTTTTAAATGAAGGATGAGAGTCTTCCACTTCTACACATCTAATCTCTCCCACCAGGACCCGTGGTAGATAAGCACTCTTCAGCACAGCGGGAGGAAGCTGGTCCACGGAAACCTCTGCATATCTTCTGGCCAGACTGATTCACTGTTTCTCTGCACCCCACAGAATTCCTGTTGGTTTGGCTCATTTCTTCACTTCTCACTTTTATTATGACTGTAAGTTCTTGGAACAGATCTTGTCCTTTTGCTCTGTGGTTGAACAGCACTCAGAAGAATAACCTCTGGGCATGAGAACAGGCCAGGAAAATCCCCAAATGATAACCTGGGAAAGCCCAGAGCTGAAAACGCAGCATATGCTTCTTCAAAGGGTAGGCCCATGGAAGAGTAGGTGCTGCAGATGTGTCTGCTGAAGTTGGCCTAAAACTTCTTCTTGGTGGAGTGGGAGTTGTCCCTTTTGAGCTTCCAGAAAGCAGTGTGTCTTCTGCAGCAGCTCTTCTGCGAAGACCTCAGGGATTCCCTCCCGCTTCCAAAGAAGCGTGGAGTCCCCGCAGCACGAGCGATTAACATCAGAGCGTGGAGAGTTTTTACAACACAAACCACCCGATTGCACAAAGCTCCTGCGGTAGGATCAGTTGATGTAATGTGTCCCAACTGCCTGGACCCCATGCCTGCCCTGAACGAGAGGTCTTTCAGTCTCCATAAACACACGTAGCTTTCCACAGAACGGACAGCTATTCTTTCAGAGGCAGCTAACTGGACCCAGGTCATTATAACCAGAACATCACCCAGTAAAAAATATTGGGTGCCTGAAATACCTCTGAAGCCCTGAAGTTGTCACTAAGGGAGAACAGCGCGGCTGTCTGTTCATCGGCAGCGCAGCCCCCCTCCTCTGCACCCCCAGGCCTTTCCCAGTGCCGGTCTGGAAAGGTGGACGGGGATTTCAGTGTATCTGTTCAGTCATCAGCTGACGAGCTGCCAACAACTATGTTAATTTTCCCCTGTTGTAACAGGCCATTTAGGGCCCCAGCCAATGACCAGGGAAGCTGCTGGAAAGAGTCCCACTGATTTCAATGGCCGTTCAACAGCATGCAGCCGTATACGAAGAAAATTCAACACAGATCCTCCAAAGCCGCTTCACGCAGCCCACGGGACTGTCCTCTGTTTCTCATAATTATCATTATTATTGTCATTACTGGATTTGAATTAATGCCCATGAGTGCAGATGGACAGAGATTTTTATCGATCAGAAATTCTGTCATTTAACTGGGACTCTCTCAGAACTTAAAACAAAGGAGAATGGTTCCAGATGCTGCTCTTTTCCTTTTGCATCCCCACAGCTGCTGACCAGCTATGGTGTCCACAGCAAAATCTGAATTTCTTTTAAGTGAATTGTAAAATCTGTCCAAAAATTCTCTACGTACTGCAACAAGAAAATAAAAACCTTAAGCTGAACAGCAGAAACTGGTAAAGCTGCCAAAGGAATGTTAACAAGTTAGCTAAAGACAGGGATCATTAACACTTAAAAAAAAAAAAATAAAGACTGCTCTGTAGTTTAAAAAAAAGTACTCTAATTTCATCTTTTAGCTTTATAGATAACAGTGGGTTTGTGGGAAAGGAAATCGTTCTGTCAGCTCTGCATGGATCCCATTAACACTTTTTTAATAAAAGGAGCTCAGAATCTATCACCACTTTGATCTCAGTTCAATCAAGCTAATCTTAGCGTTGGTTTTAACATGGACATTTAATTGTGTTTAATCACCTTCTGCAAAAATCAATTTAGTTGACATGATACTGACCAGGACTGGTCAGCAGAGATAAGGAAGAGCTATGTTCTAGCTACTCCATCCTATTACACTCACCTCTAAGCAGGCAACTAATTAATGTGGTTATCCTCACAACACCCTTGGGAGGAAGGGAAAATGCTACTCTTGGTTGGGGTTTTTTTTTTTCAGATGAAGAACTCAAGACACAGTAACATTTAATTACTTCCTCAAGGTCACATAGTAAATCTCTGACAGTGCACAGAATGAACTTTTTGTTTCAAGCTGGCACCCTCACCCCTAAATCAGTTCTTTGCCTAAAATTAAGACATCTGTCACTAACTGACTTGATGCTGATCACCACCTATTTTGGTAGTTGTCTCTTCTTAAACTGCTAGTTTAAGCACTGCTCAGTTTCGTATTGAACTTGCCCTATGCAGTATAAACTTCATGCCGGTGCTAAAGGAACACAAGGTTTTCCACCCAGAGCACAGGAATATTCTAACACAGAGCTTGCTTAGAAAGCTCTGGGATTGCCCCATGGCAACCTTTGTAATTCATGTCATATCTTAGGTCTGCATTATTAGTCATAACATTTTATATTTACAGAGCATCATCCAGCCAAGGATCTCAGGAAACATCCTATCTAATATTAAAACCTTTCAACATTCCCGCAATGTGAATTTGACATATTTTAGGAGATGGAAAAACTGGGACACGGAGAGGAAAAGGGCCAAAATTTTAAAAGGAATTTATTTGAAGATTTTTTTTATTATTTTCCTTAGGGGAAAAAAAAAATCATTTGTATGTATGTTTAAAAGTTCTCAGACTTGACAGGAGTAATAAAGTTGTTCAGCCAACCATGACCATCATAGATGTGCCTAGAGATGATAGTGCCTGATACGGTCTACAGCAATTCTCAAAACAGCAATGAGAATATTACGCATTTCTCTTTTTATTAACACAGACTATACGTGCAATTATCTGTGGCACATGCTTATTCTTACTCTAAAGAAAATCATCCATATTTGATTTTCATAATGGCCAACAGTGTCTTCTCAAAGGTGACTTGTGCTTATTCTCAGTTCTAGCTATGAAGTATGTTTGCTGTGTTTAATAAGCCTTTAGTGCCTCCTTACTCCTGTCAAGAATAATCCACAACTGGCTGAACGGCAGCAGAGAAGAACCGTACCCGAGTAACTTCGAAGAGGTTTGTATCTTTAGGACAACGCTGCTTCCAGACAAACCGCATCAGCTGGAGTCATTGTCCAATTCCCTAGGGATACCTCAGCGTGGGTCAGCAGCTCATCCAGTGAACACTGATCAATGTCTCAGGTACAGGTTGGGGTTTGGTTGTTTCGGGTTATAAGAAAACTGGATTTTTCCTACTTTGTGACTCGAGATTGTGATGTGGAGCACAATAAAGGATGGTTTATTTTGCAGGCGCTCAAAGCTTTTTCAAAAAGAGAAAGAAAACTAACATTCTTGACTTACAAGCAAAACCAAATAGACATTTTATATGCTTTATGTCATCTAAAATACAAAAAAAACCAAACCCCAAACCTTGGGATATTCTCTAATAAGCACTCTGGTGTAAGCAGAAAAAAAAAAAAAACTGGCTTCAAATTTACTGCAAACCTACTGAGCTGCCAAACAGACTAAACAGTGCAGATGAGTTGTAGCATTGCAATTACATGCTGCGTTTATGCCACCTACAGGCATTAACGCCAGCCTTTCAACGGGATTGCCTGCCAAGCTCTCTTTGTACTTCTTTTTTGGGCTGCTGTGGGAAGACTCCATAGCAGTCAGCCCTGACCTTTGACCCATAAAAACATTTTGTTCAGATTATTAAAAACTAACAAAAGTATTTAATTAATCTGATCCACTGACTGAACTTGCCTCTTCCCTATCACTTGGGTACTGTGACTATGAAGCAGTGAGGATACAAAAATTAACTTTATCAAGTGCCTTTTGTAATGAGTGGCAAGTGCAACAGCAAACCCAGAAAGAGCCTACAGCCTCCACCAAAACCCAGCAACGTTGGGGGTATTCCTATCCCAAAAGAAGCAATGCAATTATTTGGGGGGATTTAGGTAATGAGTTTGAGCAGCCTTTTTTTATGCAAAAAAAAATATCTTACAGATGCTTTTATGAAGGCAAGCGACGGGGATGGAAGTTTTCCATCAGTAGGATGTCAGCATCTCCAGTAGGACTGCACAGCCTCGTGCTGTTTTGGGGAAGAGGCTGGTTTTTGAAGCCAGGAGGGAGGTGCCACCTGGAAGACCACAGTCCAGGTCCCCCCCCACAGCCAGGCTTTCCCACAGCTTTCCTGAGAATCGACTCCGCTGACCCTGTTCACATCTCGCGGCCGGAGATATCACAGGCCACGGTCTTGCAGCTGCCATCTCTAGCCCCCTTAGAGCTTCATTTCCTGAGAATTAAGTCAGAACACGCACAAAATAATTAAAAGAATGTCTCTCATCCTTCTTTCCTCACCCCAAGGGACATTTTAGAGTATATATTATTTACCAGCCGCAAAACGGTCTGTTTCTCAATAGAGACACTTGCTTCCACTTTAAGTAACTCAGCAGATGTTACTGCCTTTTTGCCATAATCTGTGATTTTCCTGCATTCAGCCTGCTATGGACAGTGCCAGGAGGATCCCTTTTTGCATTCAAGCCTCTCAGGCTGCCTGCAAGCTCTCGGTACAGAAAGAAGTTGGGCAAGCTCACGTGGCACTGTGCTAACAGCTGGTCTGATGGTGGCAGATCTTTTTTTTTTCGGTGGCCAAGAGACGTGCCACAGACTGGGACAGAAGGGGCAGCTCAGATCCTGTGGAGGTTTGGGCCACTGTTTTGTCAGCTGGGAGATAATACTAAGAGGTTTCAGCAGAGTATGTGGCTAAATCAGAGGTGAGTTCGTTGCAGGGGGAGCATTGTGGGTTTGTTTGGTGTAGGTACCTGAAGATGTGCAGGACCCTTCTTCTCATTTCATTCCCCCATTTAAAGAGAAGTCAGAAAGGAGCGACAATTTGGACACACTTCAAAGGTATTGTTTTCAGTTGCGCAAGTTTTGCCTTTATCAACACTGCGATCGTCTCCCAGGCAGTGCCCGGCAATCTGAACTCCAGCCTTTGGTCAGGCTTCAGCAAGCTCGGTTCCTGAAAGGAAGACTGTCCTGTGACTTAAGAAGCCCAGGATCAGTTTTGGGACACAAAATCCATTTCCAACTCCGGATAGCTCCTGTAGCCTCTATGTGATCTCCATTCATTCCTTTAACCCTCCCACATATCATATATAATGCAAGGATAAGGACAATCTTTACTTCGGAATGATGCAGTGAGATGGTACGGCACAGCATTTAGACTCCCTATGGAGTTGAGAGGCAAATGAGGACCCAAACCTGCAGAAGCGCTGTCACCTTTGCAGTGAGAGGACCCAAAGCCGCACATGAGGTCACCTGCTCCCTGTTAAGGCACACGGAGAACTTTGCTGCATCCATTACAGGGCCACCTGAAATCCAAGGAGCCTTCAACATGGCTTTTTTCTCCTGGAAAAAAGGAGGCTGAGGGGAGACCTTATCGGTCTCTACAACTATCTGAGAGGAGGTTGCAGAGAGGTGGGAGTCGACCTGTTCTGTCAAGTAACAGCTGATAGAACAAGAGGAAATGGCTTCAAGTTGCGCCAAGGGAAGTTTAGATTGGGTATTATGAAGAATTTCTTTACTGAAAGGGTCATCAGGCATTGGATCGCGTTACCCAGGGCAGTGGTGGAGTCCCCATCCCTGGAGGTATTTAAGGGTCGTGTAGATATAGTGCTCAGGGACATGGTTTAGTGGTGAGCTTGTCAGTGTTAGGCTAATGATTGGACTAGATGATCTTACAGGTCTTTCCCAATCTAGGAGATTCTGTGATTCTGTAACATGACGATGGTGGCTCTCCTCAGGATGAAGTGAATTCTGTGTGAATGATGTTAAATTCCCCCAGGACTGACTAGAAATAATTTCCTCCCCCCCACCGCCATCCGTGGTAATGCCAAGATGGATTTCTCCAATAGAATGTGACGCGACGCTAAGCTTTACTTTCAGACGTTGGTTAGATTCCGCTCGGCTGCTTCGCCAACAACTACGGCGCCTGGATAAAAAAATATTTACAGTCTCCACGGGCTTCATTGCCCACAATTAAACCGTGAGAAGCGCCACCGACATGACTCGCACACACATGAAATAGCCCCGTCCGCCTGTCTCCATTTTAACCTCCCTTTCCTCAGCGGTTGGCCCCTCCGCCGCTCCCCGCACCCGCCGGCCACAGGCCCAGCGCTCCGCCACACCGCCTCCCCTCAGCGCCCGCTCCCCGCCGACTCTGCGGCGTCGCTATGCGCGATGACGCTCCTCTCTCGATTTTTCTCATTGGCTGCTCCGCGCTCCCAAGCTGCCATTGGTGTGCGGGCGAGGGCGGTGCGGGCTTTGATTGGCGAACGGGGAGAAGCGGCGAGCGGGATTGGTTGGGGGGGCGGGGCGGGCCGGGGCGCGCGGTGCATGGTGGGGCGGCGGGCGCGCGTGGAGCGGTAGGGGCTGATGGCGGCCATCGGCGTTCACCTGGGCGCTACCTGTGCCTGCGCCGCCGTCTATAAGGTGAGGGGCCGAGGGCCGGGCCGGGTGTGTCGTGGCCGCTCGGGGGGGGGTTCTTGCCGGGGGGAGGTGGTGGGCCGCGGCCATCTCTGTTCCCTCACGGGTCACGCAGTGAGTGAGGCCCTGAGGAGGGGCCCTGCGGGGCGGCTGACGGGCGGTGCCTCTCTCCTCAGGATGGCCGCGCCGACGTGGTCGCCAACGACGCCGGGGACAGGGTCACTCCTGCGGTCGTCGCTTTCTCGGAAAGCGAGGAGGTGAGGCTGCCCGCCGGAGGTGGGGGTTTGGGGGGGGAGAGGGAGCTCTGCCTGTTGCTCACGTCTTTTTTTATTGCTGTTGTTGTTTTTCTTTATTTTTCATTCAGGTCGTTGGCTTAGCTGCAAAGCAGAGTAGAATAAGAAATATTTCAAACACTGTAGTGAAAGTAAAGCAGATCCTTGGGAGAAGGTAAGAGAACAGGTGTGAAAGGGAAGGTGAGAAGCTCAGTTTTCCCCAGTAAAGCTGGTCAGGGAAGCGTAGGCTCAGCACTGCTATCGGAGGCACTTCAGTGGGACAGTAGTTCAGTTGACCTAGCATTGACAGGAGGGTATGTCAGGTATTAAAAATTCATTGTATTGTGAACTTCTTATTTTATGTTTCGCTCCAGTATGAAGAGTAAAGAGATGCGTAGTATTTTATGCCTGAATTTGTCTGCAAAAACCAAATTGTGAAATTTAGTAACAAGTTAATGGCCTGGTTTGAGGTAGAACAGAACCAATTGTCTGTTCAGTAATTCTACTTTTGTGTACATGATTTGATATATACTTAAGTTTCTTAACTAAAACGTCCTGTTGTTACCTGGATATTTTTCTGTGGCTAAAATCCACAGTGGTTTTATTTGCATGAAACTTTATATTGCCTTTGTTACAATCACAAAACACACTGATGTGATGCCCATTGTGATTCTTCAGTTAGCAGAGCTTTGACGATTTTTGCTGGCAGTTAAAGTGATACTAGAATGAAACTTGTTGGTTTCAGTGTAACATCAGAGATGTGACAAAACTTTTCAGTGATAACCTAGCTGTGTGTTATAGCTGTTGTTGAAAGGAGTTGATAAGATTATGTCTGTTCTGATGCATTTCTCAGCACTTTTCAGATGCGTAACTTCATGTAGTTAGAGGATTAAGGATAGTCAGCTTATTGCTGTCACATTATTTCAGTTAATACAACAAAAGTGCCCCTAAAATCTTTTATAATGATTATTGGGGATAGCAGGTTAAAACAGTGTGTTGTGTTTTGTTTTCCCTTTTCACTAACTTGTAGGGTTTTTTTTCTACCATTGGTGTGGGGAAAGGGGATTGAAAGATACCAGCAGTCAGAACTGTTGGGTTTTCTTTTGTGTAAATGTATCTGTAGAACGGAAACAGGAATTTTGGTTGAAGCATAGCTTCATATGCTGTAGATGTTATAAGGAATATCAGCAATATGAACTTGTGGTATTACCCTTGAGCATATGATTTATTTTGTTATTTTGAATTTGTCTGGACAGCTCTGGTGACCCACAGGCAGAGAAATATATTGCAGAAAGCAAATGTTCAGTGAGTATGATTTAGGTTTTTTTGTTGTTCTCAAAATAACTTGTATCATTTTGTACTGTTCTTGGCATTGTTTGTGCCACACCATGTTGTGTTCTGTAGTGGTCAGCTCTCATTATGTGAGTTCAATTTGCTGCTGTATAGAGTGCCTCTCTTTTTATAAAGTAGAAAACTTCACCATGTTCTGAGATCTGTTGTCATAATGTAGTCCAACAGAAAAAATGTATAGGTATAAAATTTTTGGTCATTCTCAAAAGGGATGATCCTTAATATATTTGGGTAATAGTATTGTGGTGTTTCTTAGCACTGGTAGAAAATGCTCAGATTACAGTATCTTGTGATAAAAATAGTTAACCACTTGATTTAATCTCAGTATTTAATTTGGATAATACTGTGCTTGTTACTAGAATCCGTTTTGCAAAACAAGAGAAAAATTATCCCAGAAAATACAGTCCTAAAGAAGGAACAAGTTTTTTCTCTGTTTTTTGACTCTTTGTATTGACATGCTTATATAAATAGTTGTTATTTTTTCTTACAGAATATAAGCTGGCAGAACTATTGTTCTAAACGTTCTTTTTGTATTAACAAATTTTTCTTAGTACAAAAGCAAAGTCTGGAGTCGTTAAGTCCATATGAATGTCACTGTCGTGTCTGTTGGATAATACAAGGGGGTTTTGTGATCTTTGATAAGCGTCTTAGAAGCATTTATTCTCTTATGGTAGAGTACTAATGCAGAAAATATTTACACAGTCCAATGCTTTTTACTGTGGACAGAAACTGAATTAAACATTACCCTTTGTTAATAGCCAAATGATGTATCTAACAAAGGTATGTTGGTTTTGCTTACAGATAATTGAGAAGAATGGAAAACTTCACTATGAAATAGATAATAAACTTATTAACCCAGAAGATGTGGCAAAACTAATTTTCACTAAAATGAAAGGTATATAATAAGTAAAATCATAACATGTTGTGTTTTTTTTTAAGCTGTCCTTGTATTTTTAAGATGTGGTATATTGGTTTTTTGCTTTTAATCAATATGTTCTGCCTATGTTTTTAAACAGAAACTGCTCAGTCTGCATTGGGTTCAGATGTAAATGATGTTGTTATCACTGTGCCATTTGATTTTGGAGAGAATCAGAAAAATGCCCTTGGGTAAGAGGATTAAGATTTTTCTGTTATTTAATGTGCCTAAAGCAGACCGCCTGGCAGATCAGCAATGGGAATTCTGGAGGATTTGAGCTTGCAACTCTCAGTCAAGACATAGGGAAACTATCTGAATTGGGAAAATATGAAAGCAGGAGATAAATTCTGACTTCAGAAACTTGATGGAAATCACTGTTGTAACCAAAATGAAATTCTGAATCAATTGAAGCGAGAGAGAATTTTGGTATCATCAAGGGTAGAATGTCATTTCAGATGTGGATTTTCAGCGTCCCCTTTGAAATGCAAATAGTTTCTCAGCTCTCCTCCATAATTTCTCATCCCTTCGTGCAACAATACTCACCAAACCAAGCAGTGTTACATGACTTTATTGAGGACTGTTTTGTCAGAGAGCAGATACAGAATACACACCGCTATTCTACTTGGAAGTTCTGTTTGGAAAAAGTTCTGCTATAAAAGTTACTCCATGTGAAAGCATAACTAGACTTAAAGCTGTACATAATTGGCAGCATCTGTTTCTACTTTCTGATATGTAGAAGCCCTCATGTTTAACTGTCAGAAGATGCTTAAAGGACACTTAAAGTTGGTCATAATGCATTAGTGATCTGGGTAGTTGCAGTATGTATAACAAAACGTTCTATTGCTTTGGCATACAAGTTTCAGAATAACTTCAAAGAAATTACTTATAGGGCACTCCCAGGGTTACTGAAGTTTCAAGAAAACGTTAGAAGTAAGGTGCGGTGACTTTATTTGGAAGTAAAAGCAATTTTCCTAGCATGATATCTGGTGAAATAGTGTACCAAGAACTTTTAATGCCACTTGAAGATAAGTTACCGAGTTTGATTGAGGGTGGGGGTTTTAATCGTGTAGTTGAGGGAGGTTTTGCTGTTTTTATGGGGTATGTAGGCTGATACACCAGTGTTTTCTTTGACAATGAGCACGTAGCAGATCCGACTACCTGACGAATGCAGTAGTAACTGAACTTCTGGATACCTTCCTTTTCCAGTCACTTTGCTTTGTTAATACCATGCTGTAACCAAGTTTTGAGTTGATGGCATATGTAGTTCAGATGAAATCTCAATAGTGTGCGTGACTATAGTGAAATCATTAAAGTAAAATGAAATGCTGTTATGCCTTATCACAGGGAAGCAGCTGCAGCTGCTGGATTTAATGTTATGAGATTAATTCATGAACCGTCTGCTGCTCTCCTGGCTTATGGAATTGGCCAAGATTCACCCACTGGGAAAAGGTAAAATCCCAATATTTTACTTCTTAAATTTAAGCTGCTGTACTTAAATCCTGAGAAATCTTAAATGAGGGAATTCTGTGTTGCCTGAGCAGTCAATACTAAATTAATGATTTGAGGCTTGTTTATCTCTTTTCTCTCAATAAAGCCAACAACAATTTAGAAGTTGTAAATCCATAGTGTTTAGAATCCCTTTGTTCTGCTTTTTATTTTTTTTAGTATTGTCTTTACAGATTTGTCCCCAGATTCTGTCTTGCTCTTTAATGAGCTGATTAGCTTGAACAAAAATGCATCCCTTCTTAAAAAGATTTTGGCATAGCTGTTTTTTAACTGTGGGAGCTGGGGTCAATTTACTAGAAGAACTAAAGCTGAGTTCCTGGGTTCAGTAGGTGCATTGGATTTCCCTCATGAGTATTCAGATAATTCACAAGAATATCACAATAGCAAAGACTGCTGTCAGTGCAAACATACATCTTGTCTTTTTTCTTCTTGGTTGGTATTTTTTACCCTTCTGATATAATTGTTGCCCATAATTTTGAATGTAATGTTCAATTCTCAGTTGCATTGTAGGAAGAATGTTGGTGACTCTCACTGTATGAAATAGACTAATTCTGTTCTTTAGGGAACATTGTCAGGTAGTCAGTGGTACTAAGATGCATTAAATACAAACACCCCAAATCAAATTCTCTTTACAAAACTGATAAAAACCTTCAATACATGATATGGTGGTCATCTTTTTAGAAAGTGTGTCAAAGTAAACATAATTTTAGATGGCTTATTAATGATACTACTTTTTTTTTTCTTTTTACCATGGCAGCAATGTGTTGGTTTATAAACTTGGTGGAACATCGCTTTCTATCACAGTCATAGAAGTGAACAGTGGAATATATCGTGTGCTTGCTACAAACACAGATGATAGCATTGGTGGAGTTTGCTTCACAGAAGCTCTAGCGCAACACTTAGCTTCTGAATTTCAGAGGTAGGTGTTGAATTCCAAGCATGTTGCCATTAGGAGAGGAACTTCATTATCTGATGCTTGCTTTCCAAAAAAAAAAAAAAATCATGTTAGGTTGTCAGATCTAGCAGACTGTCTGTGAGTGAAATGGTTCAAATAAAGGTATTAAGGGAACAGTCAGTTCTTGAGGGCCAAGGAGGAAGACTGGGAAATACTTGGTTTATGGTGGACGTTGCCTGAAGTCAGTGTTGAGCTATAAGGCTCGGCTATGAACTGTTCTGTGTTTTGAGTGATGTATGTGACTACAGGCTGCTTACATCCTCTCGGTCACAAGCTTTTGGGGTTGCAAGGAATTATTCTGTGTGGGTTTTGTTTGTTTTTCTTGTTGGCATGAAGGGCTGTGGTGGGGCTTGGGTCATCAGGCTGCAGTCAGTATGGCATGTCATCCTCTGAACGAAAATGAACAAATGTGTTACTATTAGCTTTAGTGATCTTGAGCTGGTCAGTTGCATACTATCAGAAGGAGACTTTTTAGATGAAACATACTATTTTGTTGAGGTGTCTAATGTTTATTGTGCTATTTCTTCTCAATCAGTGATTAAAATTTGTTAACTTGCAGGCCTTTTTTGCTGTTCCTTGCAGTCACTTATGGGATTTGTCCAGCTGAGAAGCTGTTCAGAAAAATTTAAATCTATGATAACTAATAATGCCTGAGTTCAGGGTGCCTCTACACAGTGTTCTTTAGTTGAAATTGAAATAGATGCTTTTATTGTTTGTGAGCTTTCAATAGTGGCATTGTAGATAATACTAAAATGTCTACAGAAAATAAAGTTTAATAGCTTTAATCTGTTTTTCCTTTCATCACTCAAATGCCTGCCTTTCTAAACTGATCTTTTTTTTTTTTAATGTAGGTCTTGTAAACATGATATTAGAGGAAATCCCAGAGCCATGATGAAGTTAATGAACAGCGCTGATATTGCAAAGCACTCTTTATCAACCTTGGGAAGCGCAAACTGTTTTGTAGATTCATTGTATGATGGATTGGATTTTGATTGTAATGTGTCCAGGTAAAGCAAATCTTGAAGCTACTGCTTTTATATAAAACTATGCTTGAAATCTTTCTAGGCGGTATTTAGGATGTTCAGTAAGCTTGGATTTTTTATTTTTTTTTTGATGGCATTAATTTTAGCTATGGAAGTAAGATAGAAGACCAACCTGCTTCCTTTCAGCTGTGTTTCATATTGATGGTTCTGTTACCATGCGATCTGTAGTACTTGTGGTAGTAACACTAACGACGTCGCCTAATGGTTAGAAAATGAAGTGCAAAAGGGCACAAGGAGACCCCATCTTTGGAATCTGGTGGTTGATGAAAGGGGAATAGATACTGTAATTACTCCAGGTGGTTCCCCCCCACCCATTATTGGTTTTGTTGTTGGATTTTCCTTAAAGAAAATAAGACTTTTTGACTATTCCATGTAAATGAGCTCCAGAATGCTAGGAGTCATGAAAGTCTTGATGTTGCCTCTTCTTGACAGCTGGAGTAGAAAGATGTTTTCTGTCTTTTTGTTCATGCTGCTGTGTCCTACTCTAAGTCTTTTCTCTCTTGGGGTGATCTCTTATTGAGATGTTGAGCTGATTTTGATTGCTCAGTTTTGGATAGGGATGCTCGTCCTGTGGACTGGTGTGGCAGAACTTGACTTGCTGTGTTTGTACAGAGTAAGACTTCCTCTTCAGGCTTGAAAGAGCCCAAAGCAAGGACCAGTTTGTTTTTCAGTTTGGTTAAGTAACTACTCCCTGTGTGCAAATCGGGACACAATGTGATTTGCCTCTGAAGATTCAAGAGGCACATTTGAGTCTTTGTGTCTCCATTTTAAAGATGATGAAGCAGTTCCAGGATTTTTGCTGCTTTTTCTACATATGAGTCAAGACAACAATACTGCTTTTTCTTTAGAGTACACTGAAGAATGGATGTGCGTTCTGTGTAGGTGTTAATGATGGAATCAATAGCACAGATATCTTCAAAACAACAACAAAGAAATCACTTCTTTGAGATGAATAATCAGGAAATAAGATTTTTTTTTGTTTGTTTAAAAAAAAATCACTTAGTAGCAGGTGTATAGCTAGAGAAACAAAGTATATTCTAAAAATTATTGTTTCTCTATTTCAAGTATTTGTCTCTAATGGATGTAATGACACTTTTTTTTTCTTTTAGGGCCAGGTTTGAACTTATCTGTTCTTCACTTTTTAGTAAATGTGTAGAAGCAATTAAAAAGCTCTTGCAGCAAGTTGGATTTGTGGCAGATGATATTAATAAGGTAATAATAGAAATCATTTGTCTGTAATATGCTTTATAACTCCACAAGAAGAATATTTATAGGCCCTGTTTTCTTTGCAGACTGAGATTATTTCATGATGTGTGTTTTGGGTCTGAGCCAAAAGTGCTTAAAGTATGAAGACCCAAAGATCTTTAGAACTATGATCTCTGCTTTGATTTTGGTTAATTGAAGTTCAGTATAAGGTAGTTTCAGAGTCAACAATGTTTTTACTGTCACATATTGAGTAAATAGTACAGGATTTGTCTCTGTTTGGTGTGTTTGTGTAACTCTTGTTGGAGCAGAGGAGTATTTTCTTTAAGTTTAACATATAGACTTTCTTCTGCCTTCACTGAACTTTGGATGGGGTTTGCTGACACTTCTGAAGAAAGCCTGAGTTTTGACTTTTTTTGTCTTAAGAGTTGAACAAATCGCTTAGTGTCTACTTAGTGCCCATGTTCCTCCTTGTCAGCTTAAAGAACTTAGGAACATGTTAGATGCTAAACCATAGAATGCTTTAATACCACAGATGGTGAGTAAAGTAACAAACATTACTGGTTTCATTCAAATGTCTTTTTTGCTTTGGTATGAGAGAGTAACTTCATCTCAACCCCTGTGCACGTGTGGGTGGCAAATAGTGCTGCAGTTATTGCTGGAGGAATTGGCGCATAAAGCCTGCAGCAAAAGCTAGCTGGTGCTCTTAATGATACTTGATGATATTTCAGACCCTTAATTAGTGTTTGCTGTGTCACATCTGAGTTTCACTGGTAGGATAATGAAGTAGCCCAGGCCATTGTTTAGAGAACATCTTTTGTTTTCTGGTGGCAGTATTTTTTAGGTGGCCCAATATGATGTTCTCTCAGGCCTTAATGCTTCAGGGGGAGACACGCTTTAAATGTAAAAATAAATGAACCTGATTTACAACTCTTAAGTTTTACATGAAGAAAGGTGGGAATTAGCTTTGTTTTCAGATCTGTTTGATCTCAGTGAAGTTACTATAATAAGAGAAGGATTTTAAGGGTTTTTTTTGCACAAGATCAGTAAATGATGGCTGGTTGTCAATGACATCCCTCGGGATTTGATACTAGGGCTAATACCATTTAATGTCTCTATTAATAACACGGATGATGGGGTAGCATGTGCTCTCAGCAAGTTTGCAGACAGTAGCAAAATGAGAGGAGCAATCAATGCCACTGTGGGTCAAGGCTGCTATTCAGAGGGATTAAAAAAGGTGAGAGAAATGTATATAATAGAATATTTCAGTTGAAAGGACCTACAAAGGCAAATGCGGAGTCTGGGATGGAATAATCCTGTGCAGCGGGGCAGGCTAGGACTTGCTAGAAAGCAACTTTGCAGGAAAAGACATGGGGGTTCTAATAGACAATAAATTTAATAGCAGTCGGCAGGGTGCCTCTGCAGCAAAGGCAGCCAGTTGCATGCTGAGCTGTAATACAGGCGAGTAGCCATGAGTGTAGGAATGCATTTTTTTTCCCTTTTTGGCGCTCAGAGCGAGCATCCAGATACAATCTCATCATTTTGGGGCTTCAAAGGAGACGAAAGGTGCTGACATACTGGAGCCAGTCCAGTCACCAAGGTGGTTTGGGCCAAGAGAGCTGGGTTTGCTGGCCTGTTCGAGGAGGCTCAGGGTAGCGCTGCCTGTGGTTACCTAATGGGAAGGTGTACATGGGACAAAACCTGACGTGCTCCTTCTTAGAGCAAGCAGCACAAGTTACAACATGGGGAAATTTTAGAAACCAAGAAAAGAATTCGTAGCGTGAGGGTAATCAAACACTGAAAGAAGGGCCCACAGAGTCTGTGGAATCTATATCCACAGAGATAAGGTCCTAAGCAGCCTGTTGTAACTGGACCTGTTCTGGGCAGGAGGTTGGACTAGATGACCTCTGTAGGTCCCTTCCAACCTGGCGTTGTTTTGTGATGAATTCCTCAATTTTTAAAGTGTTACTTCACGTAGCTGATGCTTGCTTTAAGACATACTTTTTCAAGATGCCATTTCAAACTTGCAAGCTATTTCCTTTAATATCAAATACAAAAGTAACAGAAGTCAAGCAAAGATGTCACCAGTTTTTCTTTTAACAACTGTAGATGATAAAATATCCTAGAGCAGTTTGCATTTCTGTATTGCAGGTTGTGACCTGTCTGTTATCTGTCAGAAGAAAGATTTGAAATCATTAAGGTGTGTTTTCCAGGTAGTTCTGTGTGGTGGGTCTGCTCGAATCCCGAAGCTACAGCAGCTGATCAAGGACATTTTCCCAACTGTGGAATTACTGAATTCAATTCCTCCAGATGAAGTTATTCCCATTGGTGCAGCCATGGAGGCAGGAATTCTGCTAGGGAAAGAGAATCCCTTGTTAGAAGAAGAAGCACTCTTTATTGAGTGTTCTGCCAAAGATATTCTTCTTAAGGTAAGGCTAAAATGATTTAACTTAAAAGATTTTACTGCTGCAATGAATATACAGCACTACTTATGCACAATTGATGTAAGAGAAGCAGTATTGTTTTATTATTATTAGTTCTACAGATTAGCTATAGATCAGCAGTAATTGGTAACTTAGGTTTATTGACAAAAAAAATTGACAGGAAAAAACTGCTTGATTTTGAGGGGAGATAGATTGCGTCTTTGCTATGCTGTAATAGGTGGTCTTTCTCACTTATTTATAAGAATGTCTTTTTATTTATTTTTTACTTGCTTTGATCATAAATGTGGCAGAGAGAATGAATCTTGGATTTCTTTTCTCATGGAGTGCTGCTGTAACACTTCCAGCTCATGAAAGTACTTAGAGAAAGGCATGAATTTTTTTTTCTTTTTCAAGGGAGTAGACGAGTCAGGGGCTGACAAATTCACGGTGCTATTTCCATCAGGGACACCGTTACCAGCTCGAAGGCAGCACACCCTGCATGCTCCTGGAAACACTTCTTCTGTATGCCTTGAACTATACGAGTCACTGGGGGAAAGTCCCATGAAGGAAGAAGGGAAATTTGCACAGGTGAGTATATACACATTCAAATGCACTTTTAATATTAGCCGCTTGGAAATCAAGTGGATCTGGGGTAAAAAAATAACATTAAAACGGAAACCAATCCCACCCTTACCAAAACTTTGTTTTACAAAATTAGAATTACATGCATCTATATGGGAAACAGTCTTTAAGTGTTCTTCTGTCAATGTGTTATGAAGTATTGAAGCACTTTTTCAAGAAATTGCAGTTTCTCTTTTGAATTTTGAAACGGGTAGTGGGGGTTTGACATTTGGCACTCCTGTAGTAAGCTCACCTGGGATGAGGGATCGTAACCGGTCGTTCCAGTAGTGCACATCTCCAACATCTTAGAAATAAAACTGCTGGAGGTAATGATGTAGCTAGTGTGTGTACTGTTGATTACTTTTTGAACTTCCTAGAAGGGACAGGATCTTGGTATTAAATACCACATTTGATTTTTCACAGTGGTAAGATGATACGATTAAATCCTCACCTGACATAAAGATGATATTACTTGGGAGTCAACCTATTGAGAGAACACAGCTTGTTTGAAACAGCGATGATGTGCTTCCCTTGGCTTCAGGGCACTTAAAGCATCAGGGAGGGGGACAGATGTGGCTGAAATAGATGGAATACTTGAGAAAGTTGGTATTCCACCTTAGTCCTGCCCAAAGATCTTTAAGGCAATAGAGAAAGGGTATAACCTAATAATTACAGAACTGATCCTAAGTAAAGGAACATGCTCAGCTCTTAATGTAGTCTGTGAGAGTTGTAGGTGCTCCAGCTGAAACAAAACCACTGAAACAGCAGTGCAAATAGCTAAAAATGCATAGACTTGCCCTAGAGATGGATGAAGTCCACTAGGGCGTGCTTTGATTTTGAATTATTAACATGAGATGCTAAACAGAATGAATTGCACGCCTTACCTATTGTGTCACTTCCATTAAACTGCTGTGCAGGGATTTAGAGAACTTGATTATAATTTAATACTTTTTTTTTTTAATAAATAGATTGTACTCCAGGATTTAGATAAAAAGGAGGATGGCCTACATGATATACTAACTGTTCTCACTATGAAAAGGTACCTAAAATATTTATTGTTCTGCTGTTTAACTTGCTCTGTCACACTTCTGACAAGCAGTCTTTTCTCCTGCCACAGAATGTTGCGTTGAGAAACTTCAGCATTTCATTGCTTACAGGGCTGTGTCCTAGCAGGGGTAAATTCTGTAGGAATGTGGGTTTTATGTAGTACTTTCTGTGCTTTCATTGTTTGATTCCTAAAGAAATAAAACCTAACATAGTTGTACAGGTGATTTTTAGCAACTGTTGAACTGTTGTTCAATTTAACCGTGCTTGAGAGCAGTCAGTATCTCAAATTTCCCATGGAAGGGATCGGGTAGTTCTGTTGAATGACCACACTCTTGGGAAAAACTGAAGTAGAATCTGTCTTTATTTGTTGATAAGGAATCCATGAAGGACTTCTCATATGCAGCATTTGTGATGAAAACCTGTGGCTCTAGCCTTTCAGGGGCAGGGTGGTTCAGCATGAGAAACAATGCCACAGAAAATCAGGCTTCATAAATCTACTTTTTATAGAATTACCTGTTCATTATGGGAAAATACAAAGTATCTTATAGCAGGGTGCGGAAAGGGGATGATGTGATACTGAAGAAACTTCTCCAGCTTTCTTAGGTCTTAATAGCAGTGTTTGGGCTTGTTTGAGATAGTCTAAATAGTTTATAAAAATATCAGAATGTGGAATTCTAAGTAAGGAAAGCATGTTTGTCTTCTGAGGACTGTCCTGAAGTTCATATTGCTTTGCTAAGTAATATGAAAGTTGTCTAGATGTTGCTGTAAAAACCGAATCCCTACTTGCTATTTAAGTGCAAAATATTTCATTTTCTTATGTTAATCATCAGGTGTATTAATGCTCTATTAACGGACTTCACCTAAAATACCTTGCTAGTCATGCAGAGATTTGCATTTAGCACTAATAAACGAAACATCTTAGGGATTATATGTGCAACTGTACAGTGCAGAAAACCTGCATTGTTTTAAAAGCGGTTTTAGTAATATTTAGATGAAAAAGATTAGGGAAACTATAACGCATCTGTTTCTGTTTAAATACTACATCTAGACTACTGTTGTATGTCTAGATGAAGTAGGATTCAATATTGTCTCTAATTCTTGGATTTTGAAAATTACAGTTTTCCTCCTTGAAAGAGATTCTTGGTATTTAAAGACTACTATTTTTAAAAAGTCAAATTCTCATGCTTTGAGAAGGCGTGCTTGTCTGTTGGTTGCTTTTACTCAGAGTTATTCAGAATACTCATCTTGAGAATATTACTGCAGATTCTATTTACAAACCTGTACTAAATAAACTTAGCTGTAACTAAGAATGTAACGCAGAATCTGTGTGATTCTGTGTGCATTGATGATAACATTTAAACATGTCCCTGAATCAGTTCCCCCATATGTAGAGAAGATACATGCTTTGATGGAGGGCAAAAAGTGCATATCTAAAGACCCAATAAATTAATTTTAATTTTGTAAATAATTTTCATCTATGTTGAAGCATGTTCTTCCCTGGAAATTTTGATGTTCACCTTTCTTCCTTTCATCTGCATGAAGACTGTTGTTTGTCCTCTCTGGAACATGCAGTAATATACAAAGTGTTGTGTTGAGATAGTTCTAAACATACCTTTCTCTTTTATCTAGGGATGGGTCCTTGCATGTTACTTGCACAGATCAAGATACCGGAAAGTGTGAAATCATCACTGTCGAAGTGGCGTCATAGTCTCTTTTGAAAGGCAACGTTTTTTCTAAGTTGATTTTTGTCTCTTGTTGGCTTTTCTGCCAAAGTGGTGACTCTCTCTGCAATGTCTTTAATGATTCTTAGAGGACTGTAATAAACTGGAGTAAAACATTAATTTGCCACCAAGTCTGTTTGGATTGGAAATCATGATGCAAAACGTTAATCAAGACATGCAGACAGCAGAGCATTGGATTTTTTCTTGGACTAATCACATCCTATACCTATTCCACCACTATATCTGTGCCTTCAGCAGCATAGCATTGAACCACCGAGCGCCAGACTGGTGAAAATCCACTCTCTGATAACTGTACCAAATTGTACTGAAATCCTGTGTGGTTCTGATGTTGCCTGAAACCATGGAGGTGATGCCCATTTGCACTGACCTCTTGAGTGGGATTTTATTTTTTTTTTTACCCTGAAGTTACTGCAAGATGGTTTTGTGGTATTACCTGAAAAATGTGTGTAAGGGTTATATGTGCTTATTTATGTGTTACTAATAAAATACTTTTTTTTTTTTAATACAGATCCTGGCATTTTCCATTCCATGTGGAACTGTTCTAATCTGTATGTCATCATGTATTTGTTTAGATATAAACTGGCAGCTTTTTTCATTTTGGCAAGGAAGTAATAAGAAGAAGACAGAGCAGGCAAATGTAGTAAGAGGATTTGAGGGTCTCAGCCTAATGTGCAGTTAAGGGGCAACAGTTCAGCCCTGAGGGCGAGATGTTATCATATTAAAAATTCAAAGTGACACAGTAAAGCTTCAAAATTAGAGACAAACTAGAGCAAGGGATGCCTGTCCGGATGTGAAGAGACCTCTGTTCAGTTACCTGCTTTTTCTACATGGTTCCCAAATTGTCTTGTATTAATGGAATGTGTATTTCAGTATTTTTCCTACCTCACAAAAGCATTAGGCACTGCATAGCATAGATATAAATCTTACTGTGTTCCAATCAAATGCCTGCACTGTTCTGTTGGGGCAGCAGAGCTTCACAGACCTTATAAATACGTATAAAGAAATGTTGAAACACTAACAAGTGGCCAGACATCTCTAAGGGATGTTTTGTTGTGTGTAATAGGATCATAGAATGGTTTAGGTTGGAAGGGACCTTGAAGATCAAGTTCCAACCCCCCTGCCATGGGCAGGGACACCTCCCACCAGACCAGGTTGCTCCAAGCCCCATCCAGACTGGCCTTGAACACCTCCAGGGATGGGGCAGCCACAGCTTCTCTGGGCAACCTGGGCCAGTGCCTCACCACCCACACAGTAAAGAATTTCTTCCTAATATCTAATCTAAATCTCCCCTCTTTCAGTTCAAAACCATTACCCCTCATCCTATCACTGTGCTCCCTGGTAGAGAGTCCCTCCCCATCTTCCCTGTAGCCCCTTTAGGTACTGGAAGAGGCTCTAAGGTCTCCCTGGACCTCCAACTCTCTCAGCCTGTCCTTACAGCAGAGGTGCTCCAGCCCTCTGAGCATCTTCATGGCCTCCTCTGGATGTGCTCCAACAAGTCCATGTCTTTCCTGTGCTGAGGGCCCCAGAGCCGGAGGCAGCACTGCAGGTGGGGTCTCACCAGAGCGGAGCAGAGGGGCAGAATCACCTCCCTCGCCCTGCTGCCCACGCTGCTGGGGATGCAGCCCAGGATGCGGTTGGCTTTCTGGCTCGTGTTGAGCTTCTCCTCAACCAACGCCCCCAGGTCCTTCTCCTCAGGGCTGCTCTCAACCCAACTCGGGGGAGTTTTATGGGGCTCGGGGCTAACTTGAAAGCTATATTCATAGGAAACACCTCTTCTGAGAAGCGTGCTGTGATGAGAGCATAACTTCTTTTTTTAAAAAAAGCCCTTTCTTTGTAGTTGTTCCTTTCAGCAGTGCACACTGAAGGGCCGGGGTGGACGTCTGCCTCGTGGGTGCCTTGCGCTTCCCCCGCCCCCGGCACTGCCACCTTCGCGGCGCCGGAAAACAACAACGAGAAGCGCCTGTCAGTTCTCCCTCCCTCATCCCCACCTCCCCCCACAGCCGCCCCTCACGGCCCCGCTCCCCTCACCGACCCTCCGCCCGCCAAAACCCGCCGCATGCGCGCGCCGCCGCCGCGGCTCGCCCCGCCC
>VUYV01000151.1:941492-965767 GCA_008711295.1 Anarhynchus alexandrinus
GGGGGCCGGGAACCGGGGTGGAGGGGGGGTGGTGGGGAGGGGTGCGGTGGGTGCTGAGGCGGGAGAGCCCCGGGGGTGCCCCGGCCGGGCCGAGGGGAGGGGGACGCGGCCCTCGGCGCATCCCGACGGGCGGCTCCTGCTCCAAACTTCACCCCCCAACACACACTCACACCCCCCCGGCGGTGTGTCCCGGGCTCTGGCGGGGAGCCGGCGCTCCTGCCATGCCGCTCTGCGTCCCTTTAAACCCGCCTGGCTGACGAGGCACCCGCGATCCTTCTGGAAGAGCGCTGTGGATCTTCCCTTTCCCCGTCCAGTCACCATGGTTGCATCGCCAGTGCTCGATTCCACTTGACTAACTGCAGATATTTGGCGGTCTTCTTAAAGGAGGGAGGTTTCCTTGTTGCCAGAGTTCAGTCGTGGGTTGCTGTAATCGCAGGGAAATGATTTGGTTCTTTGCGCAGCTTTCACCTGTGGAAGTCTCTGCCCTGCAAAATGTTTGTTGTTCTCTATAAACGTACGTACCGTATAGAACAGAGGTGCAGGAAGGGGATCGTTGATGTGTTTTGCTTTACCTGTTAGAGAAGGGTTAAGTTTGATTTTGTGAGCTGTACAAGAGACTCGTGGACTGCTATCACCAATGATAATGTGGGGACTCTGGGATAAGGCGTAATGGTTTCAATTTAGCTGAGACATTAAATAGGATTCTTTACCAATTTTCTTATTGTAGCTTGGTATGTGCCATGTCTAGCTTCACTTGAGACCCTCCAAGAATTATGTAGGAAGGAAAATCTCAGATGTAAATCCATTGGAATCACCAACAGGAAACTAAAGAGTTATGAGGTGGAGTATTTGTGTGACTACAAGGTAGAAGAGGTAAGAGAAACACAGACCAATTTGATCACTCTTTCAGCTGAAATTTGGAAGCGAGCCAAAGGTAGTTTTGCTCATAATATAACGTAGCAGGCTGTGAGGACGAAGCTTTTGCTGACGTCGAATGAAGTATCTTTTAAACTTTGAACGGTAAACAGAAAGCGGTATAACTACTGCTTTTGGTATGTTGAAGGAAGGTCTTTTTCTGAAATTACGGAGATGCTAGAATATGACATGTTTTCACCTGTGTGTATCTAGAAGTAAAGCAAAATGCTGATGCTTTTAGGTTGTAGCTTGGTATGTATTATGATGCTTCTCCTTTATTTGCAGGTAACAGTCTATATTTCTCTCTTGGCTGTTGTAGTCCCTTTGATGAAGAGTTAGGGCCATGTACTGCAACTGGATTCCTGCGGCTTGATCGGGCCAGTGAAATTCAGTCTCAGGATTTGGCCTTCTTACAGTTATTTGGCCTTTTTAAAATAAGTAAAAAATGTATGCTTCTTGATTATAAATACAAATTTACATGTTTTGAATGGATTATTCTTTTGTGAGGATGGTTGATACGACAAATAGCGTTTTTTAGAGATTTTTTCAGTAAGTTTAGAATTATTTCTTTGTTCTGTATGTGATACAACTAGTTAGTATAACTTACTTTAACAGCCTTAACAAGCTAGCCTCCTCCAGGTATAACGTTAGCGATCAGAGTTCATCCCAGCTATTTATTTCTTTGCCACTAGAGATGATATGTAAAGTATACGAAGTTGTGCTATAAGTTAATTTGCAAGCAGAAAACTAATTTTTTTTTCTCCCCAATTCTAATTGTTGTGGGGACATCAAGACCTTCTGTTCTATATGCTGTTGCTTAACTCCAAAGCTCTTTTGTGTTTGTCTGCGTACTCTGCAATGCTGGATTTCAGCAAAATGAAATGTGGCTAAATCTGTATCTGTTTCTGTATTTCAAGGGCACAGAATACTATCTGGTGAAATGGAAAGGATGGCCAGAATCTTCAAATACTTGGGAACCTCAGAAAAATCTGAAATGCCCATTGATTCTTCAAAACTTTCTTACTGACAAGAATGAATACTTGTCTCGGGTGAGAGAAGGCAAAGCACTGAAAGTGAGAAACCATGTTAAAGCTTTGCAACCTGCGGTTGCAGATTACATTGTGAAGAAAGCTAAGCAAAGAATAGCTCTACAGAGATGGAAAGAAGAACTCAACAGGAAAAAGAATCATAAAGCAATGATTCTGGTAGAAAACACTGTGGATCTGGAAGGCCCTCCTTTAGACTTCTACTACATTAATGAGTATAAACCTGCTCCGGGAATAAATGTAATAAATGGAATAACGACAGGCTGTGAATGCGCCGACTGCCCTGCTGAGAAGTGCTGTCCAAAGGAGGCTGGATTTATTTTGGCTTACAATAAACAAAAGAAGTTGAAAATCCAGCCCGGCTTGCCCATCTATGAATGCAATTCGTTTTGTAGGTGCGGGCCTGACTGCCCTAACAGGATAGTACAGAAAGGTACACCATATACTCTTTGCATCTTCCGAACTAACAATGGCCGTGGTTGGGGAGTAAAAACCCTCCAGAAAATTAAAACCAACAGTTTTGTGATGGAGTACGTTGGAGAGGTATGTATTTATCTCATCTATATGAATTCTTTACAATAAAGGAAATGTTGGAGATAAATCTTGATGAGTTTTCTCTTAGTTTTAACACTTCTTGACCTTTACTGTATAATAGATAAATCTACTTTTGAGTAGAAAAGTGCGCTAAATAGACATTCAATATGACAGCAAAATTATATTGTCTAGAATGTTCCTCCATTCCAATGCAATTGTAAAAGGTTGAATGTAAAGAGAAAACGTATCCCATATGTTGCAAAGAATTATTTTAGATATGTGTCCTAGTAGTATTTCTGAAGGCAAGTCCTTCTTTTCTTTCAGGGCAGTCCTATTCTTCGTTTTTCCCTAATCATCTTTATTACTGTAGTTTTTGCTGTTCCCCAAGCACAGTTGTTACCAAACTCCCCACCCAGTCTGTCAGTCCCTTTTCTGTTTTGTCTGAACTTTTAAGGTAGGATTTCCAAACGTATTGATTATTTTTGATTAACATCAAGAAAAAGACTTGGAGTATGGATGTTATCTGTTCACTTGATCTCATGCTATTTCCATGAGAAGTATCATGTTACAAAATACAGAACTTGAGTTACTCTTGAGATTTTGTCCTGCCCTGTGTTTATGTGGTTCAACCTCTGCTCTCCTTCAGGGCTCGTTACATCAGTAGCTCCTGGCAGCCTCTCTGATCAAGTATTTCTGCCACAAATCTGCCTTGCTACGAAGTTGACTCAAAATAATTCCTTCTGTCCCTTTGTACAAATGTTTGTGTTTGTTGTGTTTCCTCCATCCTTCCTGCCCCAAATCTTCTAACTTCTCAGGTTGATACCTTTCTTGTCAGTCATTCAGAATTCCTCTGTTGAGGGGTTAATACGGAGCGATGATGATGCAATTTTGTTGCTTGAAGGAAAGAGTGTGTATTTACCCTTTCATCTGAATCTGCTTATTCCCTACTGCTGAATAGATTCTCAAATCTGATGTGTCAGAAAAATTTTAGAGTTGTTTTTTTTGTCCAATTCCACCACATTTCATCTCTCTCTTGCTGCCGAATTGTGATTTCTTTGCTGAGTCTGCACAGCAGAATACATTTAATGTAACAGGCTGCAGATGAAGTTAAGCTGTTGCTTCTGTTAAAAGTGACTAGTTCTACTATTCCTTTGGGGAGCTTCTGGATTTCTACTTTGGGCTAACCTAATTGCATAGATTCACCTTTGTGAAGTGATGTATCTGTCTAAGTTGTCGTGAATAGGACCTTTCATTGCAGTCAGAAATAGCAGATAGAGATGCTTCTAGGGAGGGAGGAGATGAATACTGGACTGTAAATACGACTGGGTTGTAAAGATTGGTACCTGTTGATCTTCATCTGTGCAAAGGGAGGAAGTTGAAACTTTATGTGAAATAAACAAGGCTTTCCTGGTCTAATGAAAAAATTGTGTGTATAGAAACTTCAACCAGAAACAGTTGATTGTATCTGTCATTATCAAAACTCTTAATAGAAGGTGCTGGTATTTTATTTTTTTTTTTTAACCTGAGACAAGGTAGTGCTGTGCATCAGCTATAGAAAAATTACATCCAGAGAAGCCTCGGTCACTAACAAATTAGTTTAGCTGTATGTATGTATTCTTTATTTGTTAGAGATGGAATGCTATTTCAACATCAGAAAGTGAATGTGGTATTTTTTACTAAGTAAAGTTTTTTTTTCTAAATTGATTGTGATTTTGGTTTTAATTTAGTAATAGTGAATAATATGATGCAGGTTGCTTTTTTTCTCTTTTTTTAGGTGATTACAAGTGAGGAAGCAGAGAGACGAGGCCAGCTCTATGACAACCAGGGAAATACATACTTGTTTGATTTGGACTATGACTCAGATGAATTTACAGTAGATGCAGCTCGATATGGAAATGTGTCACACTTTGTGAATCACAGTGTAAGACCTTGTTTTGTATACTAAGAATTTGGACAATTATCTTAATTGTGACAGAAGCATCTTCTCCTGCTGTAAATATTTTACCATATTTACATTTTTTTCTGGAGTATGTTTCATGCCAGCACAGTCCAGTCAGTTAGATGACATAATACATAGAACAGAATACTTAGCCTTACTCGGAGCAGGACTACTTACAAAAATCTGGGAATGAGGTGCTGACTGAAGTGGGCATCTGATAGGACTGGGGTTGTCACTAATCTGCTGGTTCTAGACAACCAAAATAGGGTTGGTTTGGGTATGTTTTTTTCCAAGTAACTAAAAGACCTAACACATGAGAAGTACTTAATATAATTAGTGAAGAGTCAGAGATGATAGGAACTGATGCATTATTTTGTAGCAGGGCAGGATGGGGGGTTATGCCAAATTTCATTCTTCAAATATTGGTAGAGGAAAAAATGAAAATTCCTATGCTTTATTTTGGTATTTCTCCCCTGTAGAGACCTTTTTTTCCCTCCTCATATCAAATATCAACTTGCCAGAGAACTGGAAAGTAAATTCTAAACAATAAATTTTTGTAGCGTTTTCTTTCCTGTTCGACTGAAGTACCTAAAGCAAGAAGGCTGAACTGCATCTATAAAGAAATTACGTATCGTTCCTGAACTAAAAATTATTATTTCTTACTGATACAATGTTTGTAAGGTATGCAGTCAGTGTTCTACAAATATAGTAAATTCATGTCTTCAGGTTTGTGAGCTGATGAGGTTTCTATTTCATGCAGGCTTGCTGGGGAGAAGAGTGAAGCAGAGTTTTAGATACAACCAATTGCTCTTCACTTTCAGAAACGGGGATGAAGTATTCTCACTCTTCAATGTAGAGTTAAATGTCCGACTTCACTTCTCATTCTTGAATGTGGGATATATTTTACTGTTAAAGAGCAAAAAAGCATGCAGAGTTTAACAAACTGCCTCAGTGACAGCTGACTTCTGACAATCCAGAAAAAACAATAAAGTGGTTTCTAGTTCCTGCTTAGTGACCTTGACCCTCCCCCTGCCACCCAGCCCATAGCAGATAATTCAGAAGCCAAGCAGGTTAGCAATTGAAAATAGAAATTTATTCATAAAACAAAAATACTGTTTCTGGCCTGGAAGCAATGCTTAAACCTAATTACAGGATAGTGAGTGAGTGTGGCTTGAAATGCCAGGTTGTTTTTCTTTTCTTTCAACTTTAATTCTTTTTGTGGGTTTTGTAGGTAAATACTAACCTTAAAATGTAACTTTAATTGCTTTGTTTGCCATCTTTTTTTGTTGTCATCTTTTGAAGGTACCACTATTTTTTTAATAGGCTCTTGCATATTAGTGTAGTCTACGTACTCTGTAAAGGTTGCTTTCTTGAAAGAACTCTAAGCTGTGAGGGTTTAATGCTATTTCAAGAACGTAATTTGTTGATTTCAGAAGATAACTTGATTTCAGACTTCTGTCACTGAGAGAAGAACCAGTTCTTCTTTTCCTGTGACCTTGCTTTACTTAAATACTTCAGTGAAACTTACTGTGTGTTTTTCTTAACAGAAACTACATTAATTTTTGCCTTACAGTGTGATCCAAATCTTCAAGTCTTCAATGTGTTTATTGATAACCTCGACTTGCGTCTTCCTCGAATAGCGCTGTTTTCTACACGAACCATCAAGGCTGGAGAAGAGCTGACCTTTGACTATCAGATGAAAGGTCTGCAGATTTTAACGCTGTTCTTGCGGGGGGCTTGGGGCACTGGCGGGTTTTGTTGCAGCCTGACTGATGATAGCGTTTCAGGTCAGGCACTGCATCTCCCTAGCACAGCTCTGTGGATTCTAGAACAGACGTCGCTTTTTGAGGTGTAGTGCAAATAGAGCGCACTCAGAAGCTTTTGCATGCGCCTCTGGTGCCTTATCTCCTTCAGCGCTCCTAGTTTACAGCAAGGGCTTGTAGTTGGAACGTCTGACAAGGCAAATTATTTTGAAGATTTGTTACGAGAATTCTCAAAGGAATGGTCAGGCTACCATAAAAAAAAAAAGCTTTCCTTTATTCAAATTGGTATTTCAGGTAAACTTCTAAGTAATCTACCAGTGATAAAGACAGCTGTAACAGCGGAGTGGTCTAAGGCACCATAGGTTTGTCTTTGGATTCTGCTGTCTGTAGGCTTCGGTTGTGGATGTAGGTCCTATGGTACAGATGTTTAGGATGGAAGGACAGTCTAGAGTTTTTACCGTGAGAACCATCGCTCACTGTAACAGCCTCTCCACTGTAACTCCACTCTCCAGGTGGAGTCCCCATCACGGGAGATTTTCAAGATGCGATTGGACAAGGTGCTAGATAATCTCATCTAAACTCCCTTTCCCATGAAACATTGTACCAGATGATCCTTTGATAATTGATCTTCGATTGAGTGTTCAAGATCAGGTTGGACAGGGCTTTGAGCAACCTGATCTAGTGTGAGATATCCCTGCCCACTGCAGGGGGTTGGATGAGAAGGTCTTTAAACGTCCCTTCCAACCTGAACCATGACTTCTTTTTTTTTTTCCAATACAGCAAAAAATTCTTGAGGCTTGCTGGCAGGGCTGTTGTGTTTGTCAAACTTTGCATGCAAACTATTTATGCACAGCAGCAAGGTGTTGTTGGCCCCGCTATTTAGTTTTCAAAGAAGCCTCTTTATACTTCACCTGCACTCTCAGCTGACCAGTATGGATACAGACCTGAGGGTACATGGCTCGAGTTTGTTGAGCTTTGGATTCTGATACATATGCTAGGTGTTGTTTAAGTAGCTGTAACGCGTGTCGGTAGACTTTGATTGTAGCTTCACACACAATTCTTCTAAGAAGTGGGGTGGTAGAAGGCTTTTGAAGCCGTTTGAATACCTAGCGCAGTTTCAGTCTGTCTCTTAAAACTTCCGTATTTGTGTTTGTCTGTGTCACAGGTTCAATAGATCTGACTTCAGACTCTGCTGATGGTCTTAGCCCATCCAGAAAGAGGATCAGAACTGTCTGTAAATGCGGAGCTGTGTGTTGCAGAGGTTATCTCAACTGAGTTTGGGTATCCAAAGTCACAAATACTTTGTTCTCTTTTAAATGTGTTTTAAGACGACTCTTCTTCCACACATATATTCAAGTATTCTTACGTCTTATGTAAATAAGGACAATGAAAACAAGGCATTACATTTGTAATTGAAATGGCATTGGCCAAAGAAAGAGATGTAGTGTTTCAGGCAAATAACAGGGATTAAAAATTGATTTTTCTAGAACTGTTATTTAGGAAGCAGTAAAATGTATGATAAGAGAGCTCCTTAAAATGTACCTTGATTTGAACATTTGATAGTGACCTAACAGCCGTAGGCCTCTTAGGAGCTGATGTCAGTGGGATGAAGTGATGTTACATATTTTCTATACCATGAAAAGTCTGGAGGCATTTGATTTGAATCCTAAATCATAGCTGACAGTTCTTTTCTTTTTTTGTTGTATAAGTAAAAGCTTCAAGAGATTAGCAATAACATTTATGGCACAAGGGTGAAGGGTTAAGGTCAGCCATCAGACTGTCTAAATAAAGGTTCACAGGAATGCAAGTTGTTACATGTGCATTGAAGCCCACGCAAGTAAAGCAATTGGCTTTAGCAGATTCTAGATGTAAGATCAAGGTCTCAAACATTTTTAGCTGATGTTATTTAGAAGTTTTACAAACAGATTTTTTTTATTTTTTTTCAATTGTTACATTCTGATTTTTAGTTAGGATGCTATAGGCGGTCTGCAGTTCTACAGAGAATTTGTAAATACTAGATTATCTGTAGTAAGGTACACTGTTTTCATTGCAGAAATTTGGCAGTCATTGCTGAAACAAATGACTGGCTGCGGTTTGGAAATAAATAACAAAAAAAATAGGGAGAGCAGCCCATTGTCTAAAAGAGCTGATGCGTTACGGAAATACGCTCAGTTATCTGTTAGGTGCAAAAATACTACGGGAATTGATTTGTAGTCACAACTGGTTTTGATTAAGTTTTTACATACTGTGACTTCTTTTATCTAGTGACAGAGTTGTAAGATACTAGGGCCGTTTTTTCTCTTTGCAAAAATGTTAAGAGAAGTTAGACTAGGGGGGGAATTTACCCATTTGCTGTAAACAGTTGTAAGATGTTCCTGAATGTAAAGGCTGAGAAATGTACTGTTCTTCAGCTGCTTGTGTATTCTTTTTTTTTTTTTTTTTTTTTTTTTTTTTTTTTTATTTTTTTTTTTTTTTTTTTTTTTTTTTTTTATTTTTTTTTTTTTTTTTTTTTTTTTTTTCTGATCATCTTAAAGTTGTCTTGATCTATTCGTAATGTATGCTAAGTTTTGCTTGGCTTCAAAAACACTGAAGAGCAGTTGAGGTAGGTTATGAGTGGAGTTGCAGCCAAGGTCCGTGCTCCAGGGATGATCCAAGTGCTTTATTCTCATGGATTAAAAGCCTGTAAAACTTGCATATTGCTTACAAATCATGTAAATGTTGATAGGGTCAGGCAGAATAATGTTGCTCCATAAATGGATGCCAGCTATGTATCATAGGTCAGCTAGTTACCTTTATAAGGTGCACCACTGTTGGCTCAGGTGGATGAAGTCACGTACCCAGCATATAACCATTTACTTAATTTGTTAGAAAATGCCTTAAATTTCATGTTAATTACTGGCACTCCAAGAAGGGTGCTTCAAAGGATAATACAGGTTGGTTGTTCACTAAGAAGCACAGTTGTGTTTGCACTGAAGATCCAGCTCTTTGGCAGAAAGTGAAATTTTATATGCTACTAGCCAAAATCAGTTTCACGGTTGGGGTGACGAGTGTGGGCCACTGAAACTGCTGTGTAAGTTTTGTAGTCTACAATACAGAGAGATACACATTGAAATAGATACTTTATATTGTTTAATGAATAGCAGAAAGTTTGCTTAGATTTAAAAGTATTTGACATTACCAGGCTCACCTGTATCCACACGCTTGGATAAATGCTGAATCTAGTTCATTTTTATCCTGCCACATCTCTAATGATTTTATTTTTTTTATATCAAGTTGAAGTGGAATGGGGAGCTTTAATGTTAGCAAACTCTGGGTGATCTTACATCATTTGGAGTCATTAGTACTTTCTCTTGCACGTAGCCTGATTCGGCGATGCATTCCACGTGGATGGAATCTGCAATCTCCAGCTCCTTAATCCGCTGCAGCTGCAGCCTTCCACGTGGGTACAGGATGGCAAGAGTGGCTGCTGCAAGAAGTGGATTCCTTACCAAATCAGTTTTTCTGGCCTCTCCTGTTCAAGATGACACAGGGCTGGTTCGACACTCTTTTTGTCTATGTCCATGCCCAGTTTGATTTAAAAATTGCAAGTAAATGCATTTTAAAAGATAAAAGTCTTTTAAGTTTTACTTGAGTTCAGCGTCTGCCTTTTTCCCACGGCAGTATATGTTACCACCAGCATTGGAATAACACTGCTGTTCTTTAAGGATATGTTTGTTACCTCTTGTGCGATAAATAAAGGACTGTTAATTTATGTTCTGGGAGGTAACAGTATTTTGTATTTATTGGAAGTAAACCCATGTATCCAGTTTCCAATTTAGAGCCTTGAACAGTATTTTATATTTACATATTCACAGTCCATTTGGATTGCAGTCAGTGAATTAATTTAATGGGACACTGTGTCACTTTTAAAACTCCTTTTGCTGTTTTTATGAGTTTTGGGGGAAAATTACCTAACTGGAAAATGAGAAAAAGCTATTTTCACTTCCTTAAGGACCCTAAACCAGCCTAGCTTCTGCCTTTGTTTTGCTTTGTGGTCTGTTACCACCATCATGGCCACCACGTCAGTTGTGTGTATGCACTTCTTAGAGACTGGTAACCTGTGATCTGTCCTCTAGCTGTTCTTTTCCGTTGGGTTTAATTTTTTTTTTTTTTGGTAGCAAAACTAAAGCTGCAAGATCACCTGTAAGAAAAGCTATTGTCTATTTACTTAATCTCAAAGTTAAGTCAATCTTTTGGTTATTTCTATTGCATGTTTTAGGACTGTGTACATTGGGATACGCAGTTTGTAAGCTCAGGAACACTTTCTTTTCATAATGTGTGATCTCTAGTATTGCTACCTTCCTATAGTTTTTGATAAAATAAATTAAATTTAGTTTTTCTCTTCTTGTTGTCATTCTTAACAAAAAAAAAAATCTTAGCCTGTCAAAATTAACTGTAGCAGTAGAATTTGCTTTAAGACTGCAACCTCTGAATTCCAAATTTTCAAGAGCTATATGGACTGTAGCAGAGTGATCGTGAGGAAGTCACGTGTTTCCTATTCAGTTTATGACTGGTAAGAAATGGTATAAATTTACACTATCGACTTGTCTAAAGTAGACTGGGTTCCTGTATATGTAAGCACACTGTAAACTCAGCCCTGAATTTAAATGTATTTTACAGTTAAGGAAATAAGCCAACAGAAGAAATTTTGCTCTGTATGACTTTATTCACAGAGGTAGTTACAGCGGCAGTTGCGTTCACTCAAGCTTGTTAAAAAAAAAAAAAAAACAAAAAACCAACATCGATAGACCATGTTTGGAAAGTATGTTCCCAGGAATGGAGTGGGCAAGGTAACAGTGGAGAAATAAATGGACTTGAATATTCCTAAAACCATACACAGATTATAGCAATTTTACTTTTTTTCTTCCCTTCCTGCCACTGTTCCCAATAGCAGAATGCTGGCTGGTTTGTCACTCACACAGCGCTAAAGGTAGCAGGAAGACTGAAGAGGTACACGGACCGGACAGCTGTCATACTAAAAGTCTGTTTGATTCTTTAGGACTTAAGACCACATGGATGGGAAACCACATGGATTTTTAGATGACTTCTGCTGTTTAGGCATTTTGTAGGGACTGCAATTTAAAAAAAACCTGAATCACATTTCCATTTTAGAAGCTAAGAATTTTGGCAACACTGAAGTGAAAACAGGATTAAAGTCAAAGTGAAACTATTGCATTGTCAATGCATCATTTTGGTGCCTTTCATTGCACTGAAGATATGTGTTCCTCTCCACAGTTAAAAATGTGGTATTTTATTAAAACCTGAGATCATGTACATATCGAAGGCAAACTCTTAGAGCTCATAATAAAGAGAAACACTAAATTTCATTTAGTGTTCTGCCCTTAGTTTTGTCTGGTCCATTTTTTGTCTACTTACAGGCCTGGACAACTGAACCTGGGGAGGCAGAAGGCTTTTAGAGTCCCTCCTAGGAATACTTCCTTTTCAGTATCTCATGCAAGGACCAATAAAGTTACACAGGCAGTAAACGTCTGTTTATGACAGTAAGATACTTTTGAAAACACGTGTCGACTAGCATAGATGCAGCTAGTAATCGGCACTAAAGAGAAAAGTCATTTGGGGTTTGATAAAAAAAGTCTTGGTATTTATTCTGAGGTAATCAGTTATGCCTATCTTCAGGAGACTTTTTTCTCCTTGAGTATGTTTTCACCTGCTGCTAGCTTCTTATATAAATAGTGCAGTTTATCTGGCTGAGGCACTTCAGCATCAGGAGTCGAGGGAATTTCAAAATCAGAGGAGCTCTGGGAGTCCCTCCTCAGTTCTAGATCAGGAGTCCTGGAGTCGTCACTCATTTCCACCAGCACATCTTGAACGTGAGCAGCGCCAGCTTCTGCAGCTTTCTCAGTGTCTCTGCTTTCCAAGTCACAGGCAACATCGTAGGCACAAGAACTATTCTGACCCAGCGGCTTCCACCTACTGCTGTCAGGTTGACTGTCTTTGGCAGTCTCCTGCGATGCAGAAACAACTGCTCTGCTCCCACCTTTGCCAAAGCAGCTGAAGTCCAACGCGTTTCTCTCCTGGGAGGTAATGAGTACTGTGTCCGTTTGGCTATCCCAGCCCTGGCTCCCCTGCTCTGATATGTGTGTTGACTGAGAAGAATTTTGGGAGGAGATGTGTGTTGAGTCACTTACTCCGTCCGAATCACTGAAGAGTGACTGGGAACCCCCAGCATCTGCTGAAGATGGGAAGTAGTCCTCATTTTCAGAGCTTTCTTCTAGTTTGTGGCACTTAAAAAATGCATCCCAGCGAGGGACGTCCGCATTAGACTCCTGTTGGTCACTAGTTACTCCATTGAAATTTGATGTGGAAGTGCCATCTGGCTCACGGGAAAGAACTTGAACTATATTTTTTTCAGATTCTTCTTCTTCGTCATCTTCATCGTCATCATCATCATTTGATTCCTCACAGTCCATGAAGTCTACCTTGAGGGAGGTGTAAGTTGTGGTCGCTTTGTAACTTTCTGTGTCCTCATTAATGTTCCCTTCAGCATTTTCAGATTGTCCTGTGCTGGAGGGCCTGCTCTCTTCTCTCTGATGTTTTGGAATCTTAGGCCTTGCAGGAGTTAATTCTGTATCAAAGAGATCATCTTCATCTGTCAAGAAAAGAACAGAAAAAAAAATAATGAGAAGAGTTCAGATCTCTGATAAAATTCTGTTGAGAACAAAGTTTTAATAAAAGTTCCTTTAGTATGAAGAGAGGAAAAAGTTCTTTAACCCAGATGGAGACATAGCAGGACATTAGTGACAGCGTTTGCCTTGTCTAGCGCAGTGAAAGGAACAAGGATCCTGGTTGCCATCCTCCATATAAGCTACAGCAGATCAGATGTAGCCCTGGCAGACATGTTTATTCAGACCTCTGACCTGTTTTGCCAGGACTACATCACTCTCGTGTGCTTGGCACTTCAGAAACAGCCAAAGAGAATGCAGCAGGCCCAAAGCTGTCTTCTAGTTCCCAAGTGGCTTTCCAGAGGCTATGTACAGAGAAAATGAAGAGGTGCAATTCCACTGATACGGCGCTCTGTCCCCCACAACACAAGAGGTGATACAAGCAAAGTTCCGTTAGAAACAGCTTTAGGTGGGATGGTCTAGGACTGTGGAATGGAATTTTTCCAGAAACTTAAAGGGCTGTTAAGTACCTTTTTAGATCGCAGTAAGTGTGATTTTACACAGTTAGTGCGCTCTCACCCTCCTAAAACATGTTGATTTAATTTATATTTCTCCTTTCTAATGCTGCTTTGAACACAGAGACAGTGGTGAACACCATGGCTTTGGTACCTCTGCTTAGTCCCAGACCTTCATTAAGGCACAGCAGCACCAGCAGAACCTTTACCTGTATCAGATAAGTCTCTCTTGTGGACTCTCTTCAGTGTTCCTAAGGGCTTGTACCTGGGTTCCATGTTTCTCCTGTACGACCTGCATAATGGCTTTAATCTGAGGTGAATGAGGAAAGCAATTAATATTTACAACTCAGCAGATGATACTTTCAGGAGCAAAAGTAAATCTTTTAACTTGATCTAAGTATACTGCTTCGTGCCTTTCACAGGCACTGCAGCAAAAGCGTTAAAGCAAAGCACAGCAAGAGCTAGGGAAAAGTTCTTAATTCATTGGTGAGCTTAGGCAGCTTAAAGGTAGAAATCTGTCATTTCTTTATATTTACCTTAAAACACGTACACCATTTGGAAACTTTTAGAGAAGATGAGATGACAGGTTCAAAATCTGACTGCAGTTGTATTCAATAATTGTAAAGTATCTCCTTTCTTACTAAGGAGGAAAAGAAAAAGGAACAAAGAAACAAGTGCTCATTTTGTTCAGACTGCGTGACACCACGGCCCTCCTGGTCCATAAGAGCGCGTTCTAAGCTGCCAGCATCTGAGCAGCCCAAGAGCACAGGCCTCTGCGATGCTCCACACAGGTTAGGAGTTCAAGTCCCCAGAGAAATCCTCTTTTAAAGGTACTTCCAAGAAGTAGCAATGACAAACAGAAATGGGTCACAGAATAAAGTGAGATTAATATGTATTCAGATTCCACTCAGACAGAGTTTAACAGTAGAAAAGCCTCTCTATATAGATGTAAGTAGTGTGTAGAATATAAACTCTCAGGGTTAGCACAACATAAAAGTGTTCTTCAGAAAGCTCGAGTTTGCAGGACTGAATATAGAAAAAGAAAGTATCTGAATTATCAGACAAGTAAAGCAAAAGGCAGTGGCCTGCTCGAGAGGTTGGGATTCAGGAAGTGACTTGTCCTTACAAGAACAGAGATAAGATCACCTCCACTCGGCAGCCACTTGTCACTTACATTTCCATAACTTTGTCTTCTGTCCCACCCACTGGCAGTACATTGGGATACACGTTTACAGGACGGATATAGCTCAGGAAATCCTTAATCTAAATTGAAGAAAAGAAGAAGCAGTTTAACAAGTTACATCAACAGTTAGTAATTTCACTTAATGGCAGCACTGGTCAAAGCACTCCCACAACAAATACTGCCAGTTGTCTCGTGTAAAGACCAATATGACCCATGAGCTAAAACTATCAAAGCGGATAGCTCCCTAACAAGAAATGGGTCTGAAAGGATGCTGAGAACCAAGCCTCACCTAACCACCTCACAGCAATCATCAACTACTGCGCAGGCCATCACTGTCTCTGAAAGAAAAGGCTAGACAGATCTGTCCCTGTCCTTGCTGCTGTAGATCTTTTCAGACCTGCATTTTTCTTACTGGGCTTCAAGTCCCTAGTTGTGCAGATCGGGTATTCCCTTCCTCAAAGACTTCTCCTAAAGTCTCCCTTCAGTCCGCCACAAAAGCCCATTATGACAACACACATCACTTTTTCCAAGCATTACTCTGTTGTCTTCCAGACAGTAAATTTCTTGAAGAACTGTGTTCAGTTTGGGGCACTCCATTCCAGCTGAGGCTTTGTCAGTACTGAGCACTGACAACGCTTGCAAGTTTGCAGCTCGCACTCCTATGTATACAAACCAGTAGGGCACATCTATTTTTGCATGTGGAGGTATGAGTCTGTTACAACACACTACACCCCATATTCTGCCTGCAAAGCTGTGACGCTGTATGTACTACACTAGTACCTCCATTTAAAATTCTGCATGGCACAGCGAATTAAAACTTAACCAGGATCTTAAAACCAGGACTATCTTCCTAGGGCTCTGAATAATCTCCATTTTGTATGTGCAAGGCTTTGTGACAGGTTAATTGTTAGCACTGATCCAGTTTCAGTTCAGTTTCTTAGAGAAGTATTTTAAGAACTGGATTGAGTCACATTAAGTGACTGTGTGATTCTGGAGAGGACACTGCCATAACCAATTTCCTTTTAGTCTTTAACACTGAAAGAGGAGTAACAGTGGCAGCTACAATGTGAGAAAATTCTGTTTAAATGTGTGGGCAGGGAAAAGAAGGCAAACCCACCCAAAACAGTCACAGCTGATAAACAACGTATTGAAAACGAAAATTCCAAGCTTAAAGCATTGCAGAGTTACACAATAATCTAAAATAGAAAGGCCATCAAAACAACTGTAGCAGTGACTTATACTTTGAGAAGAGAGAACAAAAAAGTAGGTTTGTAATCCTGCCCTACCTTAACATGCTCTTCTGCAGCTATACTAAACCATACTTGTCTTCAGCATCCAGAACCTCCCACCCCCTTATGTCTTATTACTGACAAGATTTTTTTTATTGTGACAAGTCATGTCATCCACTGCATGATAATAAAAAACTCCTTTAATTATTTTTTTAATCAATGTGTACTCAGTACTACAAGTATACAAACCTCACTGTATGAAGAGTGGAAAGAGAAACAAGCTCTGTATGTACTCTCTCCAGTCCTAAAAAAAAGAGGAGGCACAAAAATTAGGTAACTGCTCTTCATCCTCAGTCAACAGGCACGCATAACCTACTCTTAAAAAGTCCATTTTGAGATTCAGTTATACCAATGTCAGGCAAGATATGCACCTGAAACAACAGGTTTCTGCATGGCCCAAACGCTCACCTCACTATTACATTGGTTTTCTTGATCCTTTCTCCAAACCACATAGTGGAGGGTTTGATGCTGATTATGTGCAAGGGAATTCCATTTTGGCAAGTCATCCCACAGGGCAGTCTGTTCCCTCGAAAGCAGTCATCATCCTGTCAAATGCAATATAAAATTAAGTGTAATCCTGACCTTTTCCCCCCCAGAAATTGAGCAACATAGTATCTAGCCAGGCCAAGTTTTCATCTCCCTTCCAACTTCTTTGAAACACTCTTTGCTGTTGCATCTTGCTTCCGCAGTGCAGCTGACAAAGTGTATCTATCGCAGAGACCAATGCCCCAACGTGCCATCTCCAGTTCTGCCTGCGCTCCTCCAAGTTGGAGCCTTCAGCCTGATAGACATCCTGGAAAGGGAAGGCCATACACTGCACACACACACAGCGCATGGCTGCAGAAGACACCAGACAAGCTGCTTTTGATATATTTAAATGGATAATACTTGACTGATCTAATCCACAGTTTGTCTTACTTCATTTAACAATACAATTTTCAAGTTTCAAATACAATTTCCAGGATCAGCTAATATTTTTGTTCTTTTTAAAAAAAAAAACAAACTTGAATCCACTAACTGAATCCACTATCCTTCTCACTGTCCTTTGCATTAAGCCACCATTTGGCCCCAGTCTTCATTAGCACAACAGGACCAAAAAAGCATCAACACCTATAACCAACCTTTCACAGTGAACTTAGCAGCAGCTTTTCAAAATGCTACGCACCCGAGGATGTCGACAGGCATGAATCTGAGTGTGCCGATCTGTAGTAACATGGTAGAGGATTTCTGGCATGTTTCTGAACATATCAAGTTTGTTCACGTGCACCTAGAGAAAGGCAGAGTTTACTCTTCATTAGCTCAAGGTGTTTGCAGCTGGAGCAACTATACAGATGTGGTTCTGCTCACAATAAATGCTGCAGGCATTTAAACAATTACTACCCACTAATAATGTCCAAGCGGAGAAGTGTTAGCCAAAAGGAACTTGGACATCTAGAACAAGCAGAACATACCTCCTGTGCTGAAAAGGGATGAATATTCACCAAAGAAAGTCAGAATATATCTGCTAACTATTAATGTCATAAATAAATGAGAAGGCTTTTATCATTCATGAGATAAAAGGGAGAAAGGTAAACACTGAGCTTGAAAACTGGGGATTAACTTCTCCCTGGAGAGCCCAGATTTTCCAGACTGAAATCAACTAGTTAACTCATTTTGAGCACAACCGTAGCTTTTTACATGAAGCTAATGCACATCATTCACATACAGTAGCCCTCTGAACAGCCATTTCCAGCTCAGTGACGGGCCACAGTCATTCCCGAAGACCTATTCTAAAGCAACAATTACAGAAATATTACCTTGATTCCAAGTTCCTCACTGAGGTTTATGAATAAATATTCATATCCATAAGCAGCTTTGCAGTTCAGCCACACAACATGATAGCGAGTCAGTGAGGTCCAGCTTCGCACTAACTCTAAGATCCCATTTAAACATTCCTCCTGAAAAGTTTAGAAAATGTTGTGAATCATCTTTGAAGATACTTCCAAAGTGGTGTGATTTGGTAATGCAAACTGGCATTGCCTTGCAAGAGTTACCTAACAAAAGGGTGGTTAATTACTTAGTGGCTTTAGGACTTTTCCTCTCACGGCTTATTTAGACTTACCCGGCTTGGTATATGATAAAATTTGGGATCACAAAAAGTGGTGTCCAAATACACACTCTGGATGTCTTTTACTCTGAAAGACAAATGTGATACCAGAGTGAGCAGTGTGTCACAGTACTGAGACGCACCACTTCCTCTCTCTCCAAAAGGAAGCGATTCTTCCTCTTTATTACAAAAAGCAAGTCAAAAGGGGCTTGTAACTGCAGCATTGCCTTACTGCAAATATATTTAATCCACAATAAAAAAAGAGGAAAAAAAGAGTACGTTATTCCTGAATTTTCCATGCCTGCATGATCTTTTATTCCTTCTAAATCCCATGAATAGCTGAAGCCTTACCTGGTCCCTGAATGCAAAAGCTCCATTCTGGCTGCTTCTCCTTTTGCAAGCCTGAAATCCCCTGTGTACAGCACAGTGCCATTTGCACCTTCAAACAAAAACCTACAAACAGAAACACTTCGGTCAAACTCAACAATACAAAGCATTAAATACCAGGTGTCGGTTTGTTACCTTGCTTAGAGCAGTTTACGTGACTAATGTATGATGTAATAGAAATATTGGGCTCCATTTGGCGCTAGAATAATTTCAGATAAACCAAATAATTCAGACTCAGTATGTCTGGAAAATAACCTGTGCCCGGGCTGGTCAGAGTTGAAGACAGAAAGCCTGACAGATTCTGTGAGGGTAGCCTGTCTGTTGCAGCCAAAGGAATCTATTAGGCATCTGTACCAGGAAGCTGGGCGCCTTCTTTTTAATGTCATATTTAAGAAATGGAGGATTTCTTTTTAATCATAGCTTTCTATGTCATTTTTAGGTACAGTTGAAATCAAGAAAGTTGTTATTCATAGGCATGGGGAAAAGTAATCTGCCCCATCAAGGTAACAACTTCTGTCTGGACAGATCCCAGATAGCACAGTGGTTTTCCAACCTTCACCAAAGCTCATGGGCCTCAACAGTGTTATCTCCAAGTAAGAATTTTAATTTTACTAGCTATTTCTAGTTAGAAAAAAAAGCTCAGTACTTAGTGAGAACTCTATAGGACAAATTTCTCAGCAGAAACATTTAGAGTATTGAAAGGACATACATGACTGATCCTGGACAGTGACCAGCTGGTAGAAGTGTCACCTCTATCTCTTCTTTCTGGAAGAGATGGTTAGCATTATTTTCACACCGTAGTAAGTACTACCAGTACTTTCACTGACACAGTGAAAGCAATGCATTACTCCCCACAGCCTCTTGCAGCATTTAGCATTGCTTTTGAACGAAGAGAGAGTCTCTTCACATTCCAAAAAGCCCTGAAGAGCAATGACCATCCTGTCATGCCAGATGACTGAATATTGTATGGTGCTCATGAAAGCCACTCAGCCAGAAGACAGTCCTACACGGAGATGCTCTACCAGACCTTTAAGTCCTGCACTTAAAGCTTGTTAAAATAAGCCAGGCAGGAGATCACCAATACCGTGGAAGATATTACCAAAAAAATGCTATGATAATAACAACAAAGCGGGGAAGAGGAAATCATGTGGCTGCATATCTTAGAGACAAGGGAACGTACATTTTAAAAATAGCTTGTCCACTTGGGATGTTACAGGTAAGAAAGAGTATTACTGCCCATTACAATCATATGATTTTTTTTGGTGACTTACCTCACCAGATGTTTCATCTACTAAAGAAATCTGAGTTGGAGTTTCAACTTCCAATGCAACCTGCAACAAAATTAATAAATGTGTTACAGGATTTACTGAACATTTTGTTTCATGCTTATGGCTAAGTATTCTTTGTAGACATCTTTAGCACCTACTGCAGCTAATGCCAAGCCTGTAAAATTAAGCTCATTTTCCCATAGTAAGTCATGAATTTCCATTTCCAGTGGGAAAAAAAAAAAGTTTTCTACAAGTTGTCTAAAAATGAAATGGAGATACCTCAATCAAGGTGTGCATGCCTAAAAAAGTTAGGACTTCTAACAGCAACAGCTCTGGTGTCTCTGGCTGGAATTATATGCCTTATTTCTGGATGAGTGCAAAGCTCAAGACATCCCAGTCCCAGAACACATGAGCGGATCTTGATAGGACAAATCTCTGTGCTGCAGCACTTCTTCTCACTGTTCCCTATTACCAGAAGCAGAGCCCACAAATCACATGCAGCATGTATTTCTGTTTGTGTAGAGGCGATTAATTTATAGACTGCAATTAATCCCCTGTTTTGCCATATCCTCTACTAAAAGAGTCCTGCAACATCCATGCTCTGTGGCCACCTGGAAGGTTAGCACTGCCATGCAGGCTCCTCTCCCTCCCATCCTCCTGTGCTTTTTTCTTTGTTTCAGACAACATTTGTTTATAATTCTCCTGCCTGAAAAAGGAAAAGTAAAAGGAGAGTCTCCTGTCATTACCCTCCTCAGGTATAATCACCAGCTTCTCAGCTGAGCGGTCTCCTAAGCACCTTGGGTTTCACTGCACGAGATGGATTCATGAAACACTGCATCACAAATCTCTGGGCAGCTCCACAAGATCCACTCAGCTGGTACTCACACAAAGGTAGTAACATTTGGCTTCTCTGCCACAAATCAGAACACCAATCAAACTCAGACCTTGCTCCAAAACAGAGATATGTGTGTCAAAAAGTATTTTATATTAAGAATTCAAGCCACTAGCAAGAGCTGATTTTCTAAACATCAATACTAATTTTATCATCTACAATTTCTGAAGCTGAATAAACTCAAGAGTCTGATCTAAATTCTGCATGCTCAATATTTCTCAGTAATTCTCAAATTTCCTACTGCAGTGAAACAATTGTCAAGTTTTAGATCTAAACTGCCTGAAGAATTCTGCACTGACAGCCACGGTTTAGCTTCATAACCATAAATGATATCTCCAGCAGAGTTCTCCCCTCTTTGATAGTTTAAATGTTAAAGCCAACAGCAGATTCAAAGAGTCTCTCATGCCGTACGTACAAATAAAGGTCAGACTGGAAATCATAAAAACATTTGTCTGGAAGCTGACATCACAATTGCTTCTTACAGTCTGGTGAATATCAAATCAGCTGTTAATTCATTTCCCAGTCACACTAGAAGTAGAAAGCTTATTTATTGTAAGATAAAGCTTGTGAGCGTCCAACAGCTACTGTCTGATTTAGGGCCTGTGCAGCTCACGCCGCTACCAGCAGTCACTCCTGGGAGCAGCAGCTGCAAACATCTATGTAATTTTTTTTTAATTCTGTTGATTTGTGTTAATTGTGCTTCATCTTAGGCTGTACCATGGGTACCTCTGGCATCTCTTCCCAGATTAAGCTTTTCTCAAACAGGGATGTCAGGACCAGCACTGCCTACTTTCCTTTTACTGCTCATACAAACTCCTAATAGCTTACAGGTATCTCCCCTCAAGGGACCTCTTCTTCTAGGTTAAACTCAAGGGATACTGGAAGCAAATGGACACATCCTTAACAATAAAAATAAAAAAAACAAACCAACACCAATAAAAAACCCACCACAAACCCACTCCATTTTATTTTCGCTAGTCCAAGAAGATTATAGGCTTAAAAAAATTGTCACCTATGCACACTGTGCTCCTTCACACATCAAACATGCCTAAGGGATGTTCAGACTCCTTTCCACAGAGCCCCAAATCATATTCACGCTCCAAATCATTAAATCTTTCTGTTTCTCGAGGCTTCATATAAAGCTAGTTATCTTCTCCCTCAGCTTCACAATTAAACTAGGACCTTGATCAGAAAAGTCCCCCTCTTTTCTTTTTTCTCTTACCCAGAATTACCTCCTAGGTGCCACTCATATGAGTTTCTCTGAATATGGAGCTGAAGACCCACACTTACAACCTATTTAAGGAAACTCTGAGCCCTAACTTCCCGAAGGAAAGAAATTTCAGCTTGCCTGAAGTCTTGACCTTTCACTTGACTAGAAAGCTCTCCTGTCCTTGCTTGGAGGATACAGCAAAGTCCTTACACTATGTGATGATGTATGTACATACAATAAGATGGGAAAAGAAACATGTTCAATTTCAAAGCCCACATCTGCAAAGGGAAGGAAATAAGTAACTACAAGTCATACCCATACATGACCACTGATCACTTGAATTTTGGCTCAAAATAGTGGAAATCAAGTGAACTAATTAAGTTCTTCGGTGATTTTATATCACTGAAACATTTTCTTGTTAAAGATAGTCCGTTTGCCAAAAAGCAAAAGGAAAATAACACAACTAAAAGATTATACATACTCCAAGCAGTACAAGACTTCAAATAAAGCAAAAGGGAAATGAAATAAGGGCAGGAGCAAAGAGACATGAGTAAGGTAAGGAAATGAAGAAGGGATACAAATGATCAATGTACAGATGGAGGACATTTAAAGCTGAAGTTGAGAGAAAAGGATACATTTTGTGGAGGGAAAAATAAGATTAAACAGTAAACAACAATAAACCAATCCCCCATAGCAAGCGGTGAGCAAAGGCATACTGATGTAGGTACTTGAGCCCTGAAACACCAACATTTAGACATTTCTGAGGAGGGGAAGCTGCTTCTTCCCTGGAATCACTGTTTGGAAAGTGATAATTTAAAAATAAACAAAAACTCACAATGTGATTCTCCCAAAACTTGTATTTCCAGCTAGTCAGCAGCAGTTCCTTAGTTACCGGTGAGCAGTACAATTTAACTTTCAAGCTGTGAGGAGACAAAAACACAGATGAATGTTTTTTTAACGTAGAGGCAGGGAACAATCTAACGACGCATCAGCACCTGGCACATAGTACATCAAAACGTGTGCTCAGACCTCTCTCTCATCTGAGGAGACATGCAGAGCAGTAAGCCTGCAGGAGGAGTTTTGCCCCAGAGAGAAGTGGGATCAAGGTGAGTTACTCCACCTTGTCGAGAAGGATTTTCTTCAACACAGCGAACCCAAAGACGTACCTATGTGTGCCCGTGTATGCGTATTTTTGTGCAGAAATAAATAAAGTCACACATGGTCACACATACACATATCTTTGCTTGTTTTTATACCCACCAAGGTCTGTTTCAGACGTGCATGCTTTCCTTAGAACAGGCATTTGGGACAGTTAGCATTCAGCAGAACACAGAATACCTCCTATCAAGCTCTAGCATGTGCACAGAGAGCTGACAGGCGAAGAGAGGTTCTCTGCTCGCATCTGAGAAGATGCCACATGAACAGTGCTGAGGAACTGCCCCACAATCCCTCTGGGCCCATTCCCATGTTTGACCATCATCATGGTGAAAAAGAAAAGGTGTCCCTTGCCCTTTCGTTATGCACCTCTGAGAAGAGTTTGGCTCCATCTTCTCTGCCCCTACCTGCAAACAGCAATACACAGTTGTCACCTACTTTTAAGGCTGAAGACACCCAGTTCTCAGCCTCGCCTCACACATCACATGCTCCAGCCCCAGACCAGTTTGGTGGTCCTGCTCCAAAACACCGATGGTTTTTGTCCTGGGGAGCCCAGAACTGAACTCGGTACTCCAGACAAAGTCTCACAAGTGCTGAACAGAGGTGAATAACTGTCTCCCTCAACCTGCTGGCTACCTGCTTGCTCATACACCTCTGAGCACAGCAGGCCTTCTTCACGCCACAGGCACAGTGCTGCCTTCACACACCAACAAACTTCCAGGGAGTAACAGCAGCAAGGATGCTCATGAAGTTCATAAACCTCATGAAGGTCAACAAGGCCAAGTGCACCTGAGCTGGGGCAAGCCCCAGTATCAATACAGGCTGGGAGATGAAGGGACTGAGAGCAGCCCTGAGGAAGAGGACTTGGGGGTGTTGGTTGATGAGAAGCTCAGCACGAGCCGGCAACGTGCGATCACAGCCCAGAAAGCCAACCACATCCTGGGCTGCATCCCCAGCAGCATGGCCAGCAGGGCGAGGGAGGGGATTCTGCCCCTCTATTCTGCTCAGGTGAGACCCCACCTGGAGTACTGCATCCAGCTCTGGGGTCCCCAACATAAGAAGGACATGGACCTGTTGGAGCAGGTCCAGATGAGGGCCACAAAGATGATCAGAGGGTTAGAGCACCTCTCCTATGAAGGCAGGCTGAGAGAGTTGGGATTGTCCAGCCTGGAGAAGAGAAAGCTCCAGGGAGACCTTATTGTGCCTTTCTGTACTTAAAGGGGGCTTAAAGAAAGATGGAGAGAGACTTTACCAGGGCCTGCAGTGACAGGACAAAAGGCAATGGTTTTAAACTGAAAGAGGGTAGGTTTATATAGGACATGAGGAAGAAATTCTTTACTGTGAGGGTGGTGAGGCACTGGCCCAGGTTGCCCAGAGAAGCTGTGGCTGCCCCATCCCTGGAGGTGTTCAAGGCCAGGCTGGATGGGGCTT
>VUYV01000151.1:965971-991505 GCA_008711295.1 Anarhynchus alexandrinus
GGGGGGGGGTACACGGGGAGAGGGGGGTGGCGGTTGCCATGGGGACGGTCGGGGAGGGGCGGGGCTCACCCTTGTGGCAGTGCGAGAGGAAGTAGGCGCGCGCGCGCAGGTTGTCGCGGTCGAAGCGGTCGATGGACACGGCGGGGTACTCGCGCACGCGACCCCCGAACCGGCTCATGGCGGCGAGCGGCGCGCCGCTTCCGCCTCGCTCGCCCCGCCCCCCTGAGGCCCCGCCTCTCCGGTCCATCAGCCAATCGTAAGGTGCACCCGCCTCCTGCCGGCCTATCAGACGCGCGGCGGGAGAGGCGGGAACGGCTGTTTAAAGGGGCAGTGGGAGGGGCGGTTGCCTAGCAACGGTGGTCGGCGGCGACCGTTGGCGCTGTGAGGAGCGCTGTGGGGGACGCCGCCATCGCGCTTCGGTGCCCGCTCCTCGCTCCCCGGCTTGGAGGAGACCCCGTTTTGTGGCCCTCACACCGAGGTGGGTTGTTTGGGGGCTGGGCGTCTCTTTCGTGGCTGTGGCAGTGGGAGGCAGGGTGGGGGTATAGTCACAGTGGTGACTCGGGCCGGGGCCTAGACCTCTGCCTGAACACCTTGGCAAATACAAGAAGCTCTCACGTAAAATCTGTGGAAGTCACTGGAAGTCTCTTACTGCCTCTTCCACGATCCCAAATAGGTCTTGTGAATGCTGACTTGATTAAGTGATCTAAGAAGTGCACCCATCTCTTCCAGCTGCTCTGGCCCAGGACCTCTCCTGCTTGGGCACTGGAGCCCAGTCTGGGGGTCTCTGACTGGGCTGAGGGATGCAGCTGCTGCTTTCCCATTTGCAGGCTCAGTGAGTAACAAAGGTGAGCATGTATCACAGACATGGCTGGTCGAACAGACTGCCACAGATGAGGCATTGCCTTCAACAGCACCTGCATGCAGGACTTGAGTAAAACAAACACAGACAAGTCCCTTTCCTCCTTTTCAGCCGGTAGCAATAAAAGCTCACTAGTGTAGGCACACACATACCACTCTCTTGGCTCACAAGCACACGAACATTTGTGGCTTTCTTGAGCACCAGCATAGCTCCTCTGTCTGCCCAGCACATCTGCACAGATCCCAGCCCCCCTTACCTGCTTCACGGATCCCCTACTTGCCCACTAGCCCAGCTTCATGCTCGCTATCAAACATGCATTCACGCACTCATCCCTTCATGCACTCCATGTTCACAAGTCCCCTTGGGTGTACAGCCAAGCACCCCCACCCACTTGATACCCTGGCCTGGCCCCAAATTCCCCCCCTTGCTCGCCAGCTAGTCCACGTTAAAGTTTGCTAATGAGTATGGATATGCACTGCATGTATACCTGGATTGGGGAAGATACACTCACCCTTCCTCCCCAGCAGCTGGCACCAGGTAGGCAGACTGTGACCCACAGTCCCGTTCCAACTGCTGGCATGGAGCCCCTCACGCCAGCCCTCCCCCAGTAGCTGATTTTTTGGGACACACACCATTCCTGCTCCAGTGGCTGGAGGTTAAAGACCCCCACTCACTTCAGTAGCTGACCCCCTGAGCCAGGGGCACTCATAGCCCCTGTCTGACTCCAGGAGCTGGCACCAGTTTTCACTCACACACACAGGTCTCACCAACAGCTGGCACTTAGTCCTTGCAGCACACACATGCATGGGATAGAGAGTGAGATTACGCAGATAGTTAAGAAAAGATTTAATAAGATATAAGAAGGTAGGACAGACTGTGATGATCACGCACAGGGCTCAGCCAGGCAAGCATACTGACTGGCACTGTTTTACACACGACCGGCCTCTTCTATACTCCTTTCTGTCTATTCCCATCTTTGTTCCTGCCTGCTCCCCCTCCTCTGCACATACCTTACGGGTTTGTACAGCTCTATCAATTCCTGCACCTCTCTGGGATCTCCCTAGTTTACAGTCTTATCAGTTGCAAAGTCATGGTTGATCTTCCTGGAAGTGGTGCCTGTAGTTTCTTGATAGCCCATCAATTAGTGTGAGTGGTGAGGTTTGTTTCTTGTCATGGTCTCTATGTTTGTTTTGTCAGGTCTGTGTCTGTATATTTTGTTTCTGGTTTCCACTTCTTCCCTTAGTTTCCCAGTTGACAAGGTCCTGGATCAGATAACCTTGCTGGAATAAACATTTTCAAACTCCCACGTGCCCCCAGCAATTAGTGTGACTGAACAGACTTGGTTCTCATTGCTGCCTCCCTCATAATTCACTGGTCAGGTTTGTGTGCCCATATGTTCTTGTTTTATGTCTTCCTCCCTTTCTCATTACCCCGTGTTGTATTGAAGAAGGTCCTTGACCAGATGCCCTTGAAAGAACAGACACTCTCCTCCCACATACCCTTACCCTTTGTATAAGCATTAAAGAAACTACCATATGCAAACCCAGGCTAGTTAGGATTCCATAGAAATTGTGCTATGTTTGACATTAAAAAAATGTTTCCCCAAAGCCAAAGCAGAGGTATATGAAATCTCACTGTTTGCCCTAAATTAAGAGCAGCTAAACATTGTTGTCTTAGCAAAACCCACTTCACTGCTCCAAAATTCCCTTTAAATAAAAATTGTTAGTATTATGCTGGCTATTTTCTTACCATTCTCTTGCATTCTTTCATTTGCCTATATCCATCTGCTGTCTTTTGTCTTTTCCCTGAATTGCAGGCTGTCTGGAGTACAGCTCGTCTTGTGTTCTTATACAATGAAACTAGCTCTATGCCTGGAACTCAGAGGCACCACAATAGACAAAGAGTACAATTTTTAAAGGGCTTAAATAGCAGCCTAAAAATATTAGGATGGGGCTTTTATTATTTGAAGTCATCAAGTTGGCACTTCAAATATGTGACCTTTATGCATTTTTTTTTTTTGCGCAGGAACGCCTGTGGACAGGCCATCTAAATTAATGGTGACTCAGGCATTGCCAGGCATATCTAGATGTCTTGAAGAAGCACATTCATTAGGTGAATTCAGTACATCCTATAGAGAAGTACTTAACACTAGTAACATGTAAGTTATCATAAGACACTTAAATTCATTATAGTTTTGCAGTTGTTAAGATCTAATGTTATTGCTAATAATATTGACTGCCTGAAGTCCCAGATTGACGGCAGTTCTCATCAAACATCAGTGAGCTTTTACAGGCAATGAAAAATTCCATAATTGCTAGAAAAGAGCCCTTTGCAGCATGGGAGAAAAAAAAAGTTGTTGAGATAAATATCTCAAAGACTACGCTAAAGATTTAGAATTAGGATATATGCTTATCATGTTAATTTGTATGTGACACCTCATAACTGGGTGGGAAAATTACTTTTTTTTCTTCTTTTTTTTAGTAAATGTTTGCCTTCAATTAGAAAATGCTGCAGAGCCTGGTAAAAGAATGTTTGGAGTGCTGAACTGCAATAAATAGTTTAGCGTTGCCAGAAAAGAGCCCTTGAGCATATTTTTATTGATCTTTAATAAAGTGTATGCAGTAAGAGATGAGAGGCCCTTCCTTTGTGTGCTAATGGCTCTCATACAGTCAGACAACAGAGATGCAGATTTCTGCTGTTGCTGCATTATCATGCCAATAACTCTTGATATCATTTTCCCAAAGATTTGTATACTGTGGTGCGATATTTTTTTCCTCCTTCTCTGCCTTTCTAATAGACTAAGGGCATTTGTGCATTTGACAAGACATCAGCGTTCAGCTTTTCAACTCTCAGTTGATACAGGAACTTGCTAAGTAAGGAAATTTTACTTTGTGCACAGGATTTGGAGACAGTATACTACCCACAGGGGGTGAGACTGTTCATGCTCTCGCTACAAAATCCAGAAGCTTTTTCTCCTTCCTTGAGGATACCTCCCTAATTATGAACCTGAAGCTTGGTGACATTACGAAACTAGAAAAGAACTCATTTCTGATCATATCTGCTAGGCATGATAGTGTTCTGCATGTTTTGCTTGCAGAGGCAACATAAAGTTCTATTTTAGTAGCAGAATAAGATACACTCAAGAAAACAAATGCAATGAAATGAAGACAAAAGGTAGAAGTCAAATAATTCTTCTTTTTTTAAATATAGTTCAAATGCATCACTGGTGAGTTTCTACTGGCTCAGCATTTTTTTATTGCTTATTTTATTCTTATTTATTTATTTATTTTTACAGGTTGAGTTTCATCTTATCCCAGTTCTGCTCTGTTCAGGTTTAGCAGTTGATTAACCTGTTTACTATTTCTCAGCAGATTGAACAAATGGGTTTTGTGTGAGCAGGAAGCCGGTGGCCGTCAGTGCAGATTTCGATTGGGCAAGGGTAGAATAGGATGAATTTTGGTAGGTTGTATGCCTTGCCTCCTTCTCCCATCCAATTTATTTCTTAAGACCTCTTCTTCATCATCTCCACTGTGGCCATGTGACAGGCAGTGCATTTCTTCTTTCCCTTCCTCTCCCATCCTTAGGCTTTGCTGTTCTTCAGTAACAGCCCAGTTCTTCATTTTGTGGTTCCCAGTTTGGTGTCCCTTCAGTAGGAAGAAAGAAAAACCTGAAAAACTGCCTGCCCCCAAGGGACAGCAACTGCAAAGATGTGAAATTTAAAAAAAATACTGTATTTTATATATTTTTGTAATGCATCAATATGCACAAATAAATTTTAGGTAGGTTAAGTCGAGGTGTAGAGGTGTATATATAGGTGAGTTGGGTTTGTTTGAGATCAAGTTGTGCGTTTAATTTGATTCCAACTGCTTATAACTTTTTTTTAACCTCAGACTTGGAGGAGAAGATAATATTGTACTGTCTGTAATTCCTTTATTTTTAAATTTTGTTCTACCCATTTCATTGTGTCCCTAACAAAATCACTTGCTTCTGTCTTCTCTATTTCATTTTCAAAAATTTAATTTCAGGAAAAAGTCCGAAGTTTCTGGAGTCATGGCTAAAGCCGACATCAAACCAAAATCTATACATAACGCCAAAAAATGGTCAGCTGATGTAGAGAATTTATACAGATTTCAGCAAGCTGGATACAGAGATGAGGTTGAATATAAACAAGTAAAACAAGTTGATATGGTAAGATTTAGAACTCTGCAATGGTTATTACTTTAAACATCTGTCTCTCATTAAATGATTAAATAAAAAATGGAGGTGCTGCTTATTCCCTTTCATTTACACCAGTTTCTGATACAGCTTTTTTCTCTCAGGTCTGACTTGAATTCTTGAGCTATTATTAACTGTGTGGAATAACTTATTTCACAGAACTGAAACAGAAACACTACCCAGCCTGTGTTTTTGTTCCCTCTCTTTTATGCATTTAGAAACATTATAAATTTCTTTGAATAGATGCAGCTGGTATCCAAAGGAATAATTTGGGTTTGAGGACAGGAATTTATCGAAGTTAGTTCTCTGAAGTTTCCCAATTATTCTGCTAATAGCCCTGATAGGAAACTCATTCATTGTCCAGGGACCCAGTCCTGTGCCATTGCTACCGACTTCAGTTTTACAGTTGAATTGAGGGGTAGCATAATCAGACTTTGTGCACACTCAAAGCTTGGCTTCTATTGAAACCATCCACAATAGAAATATTCGATGCCAACTGTGGTAAAGGGAGTTGTGATACACGCGTTTATCAACTGAGAATATCAAGGACTTGGTCCTCTGCTCACTGCAGCTGGTGGCAATGCTCCCTAGCGCATCAAATGAGCTCATGAATAATGGCCAGATATTCAGTGTCTACATGAGATTCAAAATAGCAATCAAGAGGTTAATACAGCAAGCAACATATTATCTTAGAGCTCTGTAATTTATCTTCCAAAGCAGTGTGTATAGTATCAAAAAAATCCGCTTTTAAAAGATCTTAACCTCCTGTGCACGCAAGAAAGAGCAGAATGTTCCCAAGAAAGTCTCTTCTCATCCAGTTAACTCCAAACATAGCAAAACATTGATGTTCATAATAAGATGCAATTATTCTTTTGGTGTGGGCTCGGACACCACTGTAAAGGCTGTAGAGTAAATTCCTTTAACTGTGCAAAAGGAAATCCTGTGATTAGTGTGGTAGGATCAGTCAGGATTTATGGCAGGGCATAACCATAGACAATTAAACACTGATAAAAGTTAAAGAACACCACTTTATCAATGTAAAATGAGTGTGCATTCTGTTCAAACTTGCCAGGATCTGGCAGTGATTCTCTTTCAACTTACACATTTTGTAATGACTTGTTTACTCCATATTATGTTTCCATAATGCAGTTGTTATTAATGATGCAATTATAGTGTAGGTGGAATGAATATTAAGGCTGTTATGTTTAGACAGAGAATGCAAATAACTCAGCTGTATGCCTAAAGTAATAAGGTAAGTGATGAAGGTACCACTTCTGGGACTCTCCAATTACAGAATGCTCTAGTTTGACATCCTGTTGTCAACCTTGCCTGGAAGAGAAATGAGATTCTTATTACTTGATTTTTAAGGTTCAATTTAATCAGAAGTAGTCACAGGTGTTCAAGCTTCAGATAGCTACTAAAGCCATAAAGCTGTTGAAGCACAAGTGCTCAAGCCTTTAGTTTACCACTTTACATTGTGGAACACTGAACAGCAGCAGGATGGTGCTGGTTTTCTGCAGGACTGATCCTGCTGTCTTAGAGACTATGATACATATAGCTCACATTACATTTATGAAATTGCTAATGAAAAGCACATTTTTCATGGTCAGAAGGATCCTGAAGAAACCCTTAAGTGTGTGTCAGTCTTACAGAAGTGGAATCTCTCAGCCTCTCAGATTACTGAATAACTGAATAGCATCAATGTTTTGTTCCTAAGCAAGGTATTTTAAAAGCTTTGGCTAGTCCCCTTTTAAAATTACTCTAGTCTATCAAATATTCTTAGATACTTATTTCTAGACTTTTCTGATCACGTAATTCTTTATACTAGACCAAAAAAAAAGGTTTCTGACATACTGTTCTTAATCTTTTTTTAAAAGTTAAGCAAATTAATAGCAAAATAATGTTCATATGGAAATGAGGTTTTCCCATGGAAGTATACCCTATATTCTTTGCAATATAAGGCACAAACGTCATTCAGTGTGAGCATGTTCAGGTGAATGTGTATCCTTTTTATTCTATTCGCAGGTAGAGCGTTGGCCAGAAACTGGATTTGTTAAGAAACTTCAGAGAAGGGACAATACGTTCAATTATTACAATAAGCAAAGAGAATGTGAAGACAAGGAAGTCCATAAAGTGAAAGTTTATGTGTATTAGTTTTGTTATTGTTTGAATTAGTTGGTATTTTATTATAAATCTGTTTGTTAGAAACTGTAAGTAGATGAGATTTGTGTAATCTGATTTACCTTAAGTATCAATGTCATTCTTGGATAGAAGGGGGAATACAGGAAATTTACAGAAGCTTCAAATTATAGGCATAGGAATTTCCTTTTTTTTCCTGCTATAACCAAAAGTCTTATTATCCGCCACTTTCCTAGTTACAAATGTTTTGATGTAAAGATAAAATTCTGGTCAATGGACATCATATATTTGGTTAAGTGTGTGTAAAGTCCATTGTAAGTACAGGCACCAATGTCAGCCACAGTCTCTCAGTATAGCTAATAGTATAGCTAATATAGTTATGAGACTACAAAGGGCCAAAGGAAGGCCAAATGGCTAAAGTTCCCTTGGAGAACAGGAAGAACAGCAAGCAGAGAATTTTGTGAAGGACACCGAACAACCGACTAGCAAGGACCAGTGCTAAGCTGCAGATTTAAAAACTAGGTATTGTGACAGAAACAGTCACAACAAAAATGTCTTTCTGAGCAATGGATAAGGCATCCCCGAAGTGGTTTTGTCAGGTGCAAATATTAGTTATCTGAAAAGGAAGTATTAATTTACTTGCTAGCATGTATCTTTTTATGTAGGGGAAAAAAAGATCGTGGATTTACATACAGTGGGTTCAGGTAGTGTAAAACTGCAGGCAGAATGTGAAACCCATACCAAGTAATAGTTATGGTTAGGTGACTTACGCAGATGACACGTGGGATTTCTGGGCAGAATTAATCTCATCTAACTTCAAATATTGTCAACATCTACACCTGATCTTGTCATTTGGACACCCTTTGTTCTGAATGGAGAGAAGTTGGGTCTTCTGGGCACAATTAATTTCTTCCAAGTGTAGATATGTGACATTTGCTTTGAACATGTTGCTGTGCCATCAGCTCTGCAGAAGCCGTCCAAAGGTGTGCTCCAACTCTGCGACACCTGGTAAATGCGAGGTGTCTTCACTCATTAGGAAATTTAAGTAAAATACTTTAAGATGCCAAAACTCTTTAGATAATTAACTTGTAGAACAGATTATTGTCTAAACCAGTAGGTGTGTTTGAGGTAGTTACACAAAAACATTATTAATATCTCCTGCCTGTAGAGTGTAAAGTAAAGGGATGTCTAATTTAAGTTTTAGGCGTGGATTAGCAGTGTGCACTTGACCATCTGTCTTATGAGTATTCTTCATTGGAACCTAAGATGTTGGCCAACCCAAGATGAAAATAGAGGACTTACAGCTCCAAGTCAAAAGAAGCAGTGAGGTGCAATATTCAAAAGAGCTCATTGGCAATAGGTGACCATGATCTCATCACCTTATTTAGACTACCTGGAAATTTTTAGTTTAAATTTGTATGAGCTTTGTTAGAGACATGACTGAAAGTTACTGTGAAAGCAACTGTGAAACTTTTCTATTCCAGGAAGGTTTTAATGACATATAAATAGAGAGTTATTGCAAAGATAGAAATAAAGCATTGCTACAGTAAATTTCACCTAAGATTTTCATTATGATTTCTTTTTCTTTTTTTTTTTGATTGCTCTGGATGCATTTTTTAAGGGAGGACTTTTTGCATACTTTACGTCAAATAGTGGGAGCAGAATAACTATCAGGATAATCCATCTATTTTGTCAGTTTAAGGTAGTGGACCTCACTTTGTTAAATTCATAGATTCCTAAAAAAGAAATCTTCCAGTGGATATGGAAATAGCCTTTAAAAAAATTCACAAAAACAGATGTGTTGTATAGCCAACTCAAATTTATTGGCAGAAATTACTGCACACACAGAATAAGTAAGAATGTTTGGTACAGCCATTTTCTCAGTCTATAAAAAAGATACAGTTAAGTATTCAAGAACAGGAATTAAAACTGCAGGTAATGTTTTAGAGCTCAACTATTTTTAAAGAAAGACTTTTAAAAATTGAAACAAATGTGAAAGATTATTCTGGTCTTCCCTCATTTTACCTGACTACACCTCAATGTTTTTGCAGTACTGCGGCATCCTTTCTTTCCTGTATTATGTTTCAAAACAGTGAGTGTGCATTTCACACAGCCCGCTGGGGCTTCTTTTCATTCCAAAGAAGTAGCACGGGAATTCGTGTTCCACTTCTGAAATGCTGGTTTTGTATAAGTTGGCAGATTCTTCTTGCTTTGAGAGAGTGAATTACCTCGATTTTATTACCAACATTTTGCAGCATTGTCAGTGTGCTAAAATGTTGAATCTCACTGTAGTATTTAAAATACTTAACGGGGTGAAAAGGAAAGAAAAGCCTTGTAATTAGCGCTGGAGACCAGTTCACAGACATAGCCTTTGTCAGCCCCCTTGCTGTATTTGGGAATTTGCTCACTTCATTAGCAAAAAGCAGGTTTTGTACTGGCAGTGACAGTGTCAGTTAGAATTGTCCTTTGATATCTGGTTCGTATCTGTATTTCACTCCAGTTCATGCAAAACTTAAGGTTACTTAAGACCACTCTCTTTTTTTAAAGACCGTAGCTGTGTAATGGCCTTAGCTATGAAGCCAAAAGCTTTCCTCTCTTTAAAAAGAAACACGTACAGGGGTTCTTGTCTGAGTTCAAGTTTGTCTGTGATCACAAAATAACACTAGTATAAGGATGTTTGCTTGAGTTAATTCTTAGAATCATAAAATGGTTTGGGTTGGAAAGGACCTTTGAAGATCATCTAGTCCAGCTCCCTGCCACGGGCAGGGACATCTTTCACTAGATCAGGTTGCTCAGAGCCCCGTCCAACCTGGTCTTGAATGTTTCCAGGGATGGAGCATCTACCATGTCCCTGAGCAACCAGTGTTTCACCACCCACAGAGTAAAGAATTTCTTCCTCATGTCCAATCTAAACCTACCCTCTTTCAGTTCAAAACCATTGTCCCTTGTCCTGTCACTAAAAACCCTGGTAAAAAGTCTCTCTCTATCTTTCTTACAAGCCCTTTTAGGTACTGAAAGGCCACAATAAGGTCTCCCCAGATCTTCTTTTCTCCAGGCTGAACAACACCAACTCTCTTGGCCTGTCCTCACAGCAGAGGTGCTCCAGCCCTCTGATCATTTTTGTGTCCTCCTCTGTACTCACTTCAACAGGTCCATGTCCTTCGTATGCTGAGGGCCCCAGAGCTGGAGGCAGCACTGCAGGTGGGTCTCACCAGAGCAGAGTAGAGGGGCAGAATCACCTCCCTTGACCTGCTGGCAACACTTCTGATGCAGCCCAGGATACAGTTGGCTTTCTGGGCTGTGAGTGCACATTGCTGGCTCGTGTCCAGGTTTTTATCCACCAGCATTCCCAAGTCTTTCTCCCCAGGGCTGCTCTCAATCCCTTCATCCCCCAGCCTGTATTGGCACTGGGGGTTGTCCCAACCCTGGTGCAGAACATGCATAGCTTTCACACGGGGCCACTCCTCGAGCCTGTCAAAGTTCTTCCTGAAGCTGCTTTGGTATTCAGCTGTGCTCATTGAGCATGAAGCTGATACTTGAGTACTAACAAGTTTTCCTCTGCTACTGTTATGCTGGATGTATCTCTTCCAGTTAATAAAAGCTGTCAAGAGAATTTAATGTGTCAGTATTTTCTCTTATTTGATAAATCTGTAACTGAAATGTCTGTCACATCAGTTTTAAGCATGTTGAGAACAGTTAGCTTACTTGTGTCTTAACGTCACTAAGTTGTGAAAAAGTATGGGAAGTAAGCAGTCTGGGGAAGCGATGCCTCATTTTCAGGGTGACACAACAGTTCATATCAAAATAAATAAATTATTTCTGAACACCATTACAAAAACTTTTTTTTACCAAACTTATGTAACTTTAAAGTGAGATAAAATCACATCTCTCCGTTTTATTGCCTAGAGATGAAAACATGTGCTAATTTGCCAATTTGAGTCTTAACAAAAAGCAGGTCTGTGAAAATACTTTCCAAGGTACTTTTCTTATCTGTTGGAATTCCTCTTATCAGGGAATACCGTACTGCTTTCAATGACCATTAGCAGCGGCTCAAGGATGGCGAGGCCCCCGGTTAGCAAGTGCGTACCAGCTGCCTGAGCCCCGCGTACTTCGTCTAATTCTAATTCACTTCGTGGCTTTGCACAAGAGGACAATAAACGCTTTCTGTGCCCGTTGAAGCTCATAAAAGGAGGTAAAACAAACTTTTCCAAGACCTACTTTTCAGGCTTTGTGTTTGACAGCTGCAAGTGAAATGGCAACGGGGCAACCTCTCTGAATTCATCCAGTTGCTTTGGGGAAGTAAAAGCTGCATTTGCGTGTTCTAGGCTAGTTTTTTGTGTTTTCAGCCTTTACTGGAATTCATTATGGAACAGTATTGTCTGAAAATGATACTACTGTTATTTCATTGCTTTACAGTCACAGCAGCTCAAAGCACTGCACAAAAAGATGGTATAAGCGTTTTAATTTTCCCTTGGGTACCTGAGTGGACAGTTGTCTTTCCAGCTCTGAAAACACTTGAACCTCAGCCTTTTGGTTTTCAAACATGGTTCCTTTGTTTCAAGGTTGAAAATTATTGACTGGCTTCAAACTCATTCAAGACAACTTTGTAACTCAACGGCTGTTGATACTGCTGTTCCTCACATTCATAGAATCACAGAATGGTTTAGGTTGGAAGGAACCTTAAAGATCATCTCATTCCAACCCCCCTGCTGGGGGCAGGGACACCTCCCACCAGACCAGGTTGCTCAAAGCCCCATCCAGCCTGGCCTTGAACACCTCCAGGGATGGGGCAGCCACAGCTTCACTGGGCAACCTGGGCCAGTGCCTCACCACCCTCACAGTAAAGGATTTCTTTCTAATACCTAATCTAAATCTACCCTCTTCCAGTTTGAAGACATTACCCCTTGTCCTATCACTACATGCCCTTGTAAAAAGCCCCCCACCAGCTTTCTTGTAGGCTCCCTTCAGATACTGGAAAGCTGCTATAAGATGTCCCCGGAGCCTTCTCTTCTCCAGGCTGAACAACCCCAACTCTCTCAGCCTGTCCTGACAGCAGAGGTGCTCCAGCCCTCTGATCATCTTCGTGGCCCTCCTCTAGACCCACTCCAGCAGGTCCATGTCCTTCTTATGTTGAGGGCTCCAGAGCTGGATGCAGTACTCCAGGTGGAGTCTCACCAGAAAGGAGTAGAGGGGCAGAATCACCTCCCTTGACCTTGGCAACACTTCTGATGCAGCCCAGGATACAGTTGGCCTTCTGGGCTGTAAGCACACATTGCTGCCTCATGTTGAGCTTCTCATCAACCAAAACCCCCCTCAAGTCCTTCTTGGCAGGGCTGCTCTCAATCCATTCATCCACCCAGCCTGTATTTGTGCATGGGATTGCCGCGACCCACGTGCAGGACCTTGCACTTGGTCTTGTTGAACTTCATGAGGTTTGCACAGGGCCACCTCTCCAGCCTGTCCAGATCCCTCTGGATGGCATCCCTCCCCTCCAGCGTGTCGACAACACCACACAGCTTGGTGTCACCAGCAAACTTGCTGAGAATGACACAAGTGAAGTCTGTCTGAAAGCAGCTTGAATGGAGCCGCCTTATGGTCTTTGCAGGTTCCCTCCTATCAGCCCAGTTCCACTGGACTGATACTTATTGGTAACAGCTGCTTTCTTAGTAGCCCACCTGTGCTGAGCACCTCTTGCCGAGTTGTAATTACTTAATAAAACACATTTTCTTTCTCATTGCAGTTGAGACTTTGCATTTACTTTGAGTCTGAAGCTCAGCACACTCGCAAGCAACGTTTGGGAGGGCGACTGGTGAACGCCTGCAGTCCGAAGAACGCCAGGTTGGCACCAAAAAAGGTACCCCATGCTCATGGACCCCGTGAAAACCCTCTCCAATGTCCATGCCTGTGCCCTGGCTCCCTTACCCAGCTCTGGCTCAGACCTTGAGCCTTTTCTTCTACTCACCAGCTAGCGTAGCTTGGCGCTTGCTGGCAAATTACATGCACGTGGGACTAAATTCACTAAGGAAATGTAAACACAGCCAGGCTGCTGCGGGTGCGGGCACTTACACCCCTCAGGTAAGCACATACATCCCCATCCCACTGGTGCTGACACCCAGACCTGTGGTCCCTGTCACCCATGGCCCCTTCTCCAGGGACCAGCACACAGGATAGACAGATGACACAGAAAAAGTAATTAAGGATGGCATTTAACAAGAAGACAGGCCAGACTGCAGGGATCAGGGGCAGGGCCCAGTTGGGGGAACGTTCTGCCTGACCATCTGCTCATGTGGGTCTGACACCTCCAACCTCATAGAATCATAGAATTGCTGAGGTTGGAAGGGACCTTTAAGATCATCAAATCCAACCATTATACTATCCCGACAAACCCGCTTCTAAACCATGTCCCTAAGTACCACATCTATCCTTTTTTTAAACACCTCCAAGGATGGCGAATCCACCACCTCCCTGGGCAGCCTATTTCAATGTTTAATAACCTTTTCAGTGAAAAAATGTTTCCTAATATCCAATCTAAACCTCCCCTGACACAACTTGAACCCATTTCCTCTCGTCCTATCACTTGTCACCAGGGAGAAGAGGTCAGCCCCCACCTCTCTACAACCTCCTTTCACATCTCCTTTCCTCCTTGCCATCTTCCCACAGTAGTTCCACCCTGATCCTTCCCTTCCTGTGTCTTCGGTCCTTCCCCTAAACATCCTGACATACTAAACACAGTCAGTTCTATGCAGTCCCCCAAGCTCCTCCAAATATCCTTTAATATTAATCCTAACCACCGTTTCCTCTTTCTTATCACTTACACAGTCAAGGCTGACCCTCTCTAAGGCTGGAGTCGTTCTTTTAATGGCCCATCAGCCAGTGCCTGATGAGCTCTGGCCTCCATTATTATCTCTCATCGCCTGCTCGTTAACGTTTTTGTGTCTGTGTGCTTAATTTAGTGTTTTCCTTGTTATTTGTTATCTCTGTGATGTGGAATAGTCCTTCACCAAATAACTTACCGAACCAGATGCTCTCACATCTCACGTGTCCTCATGCCAACCACCCCAGGGCAAGTGTCTGGACTGCGCTGTGAAGGATGATGCTGTGCAGAGGCAACTACGCAGCAGGACCTCTGCGGTGCTGCTGCTGCAGACGTCCAGGCAGGTGGCAGCTCTAAGGACGTGGAGATAAAGGGCAGGGAATGCCTAAAAACAGGAGGAGGAGGATGGGGGAGGGAGAGAAACAGGGCACATGAGTTCAGGGAAGGACATGTGTAGGGAGTCAACCACACAGATGCATCAGCGATTTGGCAGCGATCTTGTATCCACAGAAACCTCCTCCCTTGCTGGCAGTAGCTTAGTTCTTGTTGGATGGGGGAGCAGGATGCGGTCCCAGCATCTCGCTGCAGATGTGCGTCCTGCCTTGGCAGGAGCGCCCCAATGCCTCAGCCAAGGGGAAGGTGTCCTGCTTGGGTGGATATCTGCTGGCAGCTGCTTGGTTTTGCAAGGGGGATGGAGCAAAAAGCAGGTGGACTGGATGCGCAGCAGGTTCTTCATTTTTGCCTGGGGTGTCTCAAAGATATCAGCGGTGCTGTGCTGCCCGGGGGGACATGTTTGTGCCAAACACACGATGTTTTTGAGGAACAGCCAGTGCTGGGATGCAAGTGTGGAAGAGCCAGCAGGTGGGCTGTGGGCGCGAGGAGATAGGTGCGAGGATGCTGTGCATGGAGAGATGGGCTGGAGCCAGGCACGCTCCATACAGGGACGTGTTGGGTGGTGTTTCTGGAGGAAAGAGCACGGTGGTCCTGCAGATCTGCCTCTCTCCATGGCTCTGGTCTCCTGAAGCTACAGACAGTGGAGCTCTTGCTTTGTAGCCCTGTTCTGCAGCTGTGGTGGGTAGAGTCTGTTGACTCCTATCCTAACCTCCTCATCCATCTTCATCTTGCTGAGAAGGAACTTGAGTCACAGCCCAGAGGACCCTGCTTCTCTCCATCAACTCTTTGAAAAGGAGGAGGTCTATGTACAAAGGGCTGAAAGATCACTGTTTTGAGGAGATGCTCATTAAAAACTTGAAATACCTCTTTGATAGCCCATCACTTACAACTTTGGTCTCAGTAAGTGAGAAAGATCACCACCCTTGCAACTACAAACACTGAGACTGATTTAAAATGTTGTTGGATTAATATTTTGTCAGACCAGAGGAATATTTCACCAGAGAAGAAAGATTTATGTATCTGAAGGATGAGTTCAGAAGAGGCGTTTAGAAGAGATACTCACTGGTAGCATGTATATTGCAAGCAGATTATGGAGAATGCAAGGCAAAAGAAACAGAAGAAATATAAAAGCTTAAGTATGCTACAGGCAGTAAGAAGACATTAAAATGTCATTGGGAATCAGTTCAGGGATAACTTTTCTGTTATCTACAGTTTTGCCATTTTCATCCATCAGAGACAAAAAAAACCCTCACCAAATATTGCCCACTGTAGAAGAAGATCAAGTGCNACCATTTTCATCCATCAGAGACAAAAAAACCCTCACCAAATATTCACAATTCCTGCTTTACTATACCAGAGCAAAGTGGAAGGGTGCATCCACACCAGATGAAATAACTTACCACCTGTAACTGAGGAGGATGTGAAGCATCACCTGCTAAATACAAACACTTTCAGTTCAGAAGTCTGGGGTCATGTGCATTCCCGGTCTTAAGACCAGTAGCTCAGGACTATCTAATTCACTTTCACTAATTTTAGACCTTAACAAACTTTGGAAAACTGGAGAGGTGCCAGAGGACTGATGGAAGGTCAACATGATTTGGTACTTAAAAGGGAATGATACTAGACTGGATAAACACGCTCTAATCAGGGATAAAATAATGAAGTGGTTACATTGGGACTCTGTCAATAAAGAAAAAGGAGTTAGAAAGTATTTTTCTCTGTGCTCAGCTGACCAGATGTGCCTTGGCTGATTTGAAGTACCAGCAATGGGCCACAGGAAAGATGAAGAAATAGGTGCTTTGGAGGTTTTGTTTCTGGAACATCTTATTTTACTGCCTGAGGACTAACACAGTTTCTAACTGCTATCATCAATCTTAGCCCAGAGTTACCTAAATAAAAGCAGTGACTGGTGCTGGGCGAGACCTCCGTGTAAGAGGTTCACACCTCTCACATGGGATGGAGCCCTCTGCCCTCAGACTCCGTAAAACCCATAAACTTTTAGTAAGATCACAGCTTCCCGGTACAAATGGGATTTAAACTACTCGCTTTTCAATTCAGAGGCTGTAGCTGCCGCAGGTTTTGAATTGCACAGCCCACGGAGAGGAAAAGGCCTGTGGCTGCTGGCAGTGCCAGCTGGAAACATTTCAGCACAGGAGGCAGCAGTCTGCATTTCAGGTGGGCGTTTTGGTCACCCCGTGGCTAACCACCATTTAATGGAACATGTGCCTCGGGGACACAGATTTTGGGGAAGGAAACATCCTCCTCCTGGATGCACTTGGCTGCCAGGTGTCCTTGAGGTGACTTGGGAAGATGCAGGAGTCATGCAGACCCTCGCTGCTGGTGAGATGACATCTTCTGGCACGGCAAAGCATGCTTGCTGTGGGCAAGGAAGGTGTTTCATCTTACCTCTTCACAGACAACATCACAAAATTCCGCATCTCAAGGATGTGGCAGTGCCAAGGGGACCATATGCATAACCCCATGCATCAGTACAGGTTGGTGACTGACCTCCTGGAGAGCAACTCTGTGGAAAGGGACCTGGGAGTTCTGGTGGACAACAGGATGACCATGAGCCAGCAATGTGCCCTGGTGGCCAAGAAGGCCAATGGCATCCTGGGGGGCATCAAGAAGAGTGTGGCCAGCAGATCGAGGGAGGTCATCCTCCCCCTCTACTCTGCCCTGGTGAGGCCACATCTGGAGTACTGTGTCCAGTTCTGGGCTCCCCGGTTCAAGAAGGACAGGGAACTGCTGGAGAGGATCCAGCAAAGGGCTACTAAGATGATTAGGGGACTGGAGCATCTTTCTTGTGAGGAAAGGCTGAGGGACTTGGGTCTTTTTAGTCTGGAGAAGAGAAGACTGAGAGGGTATCTTATTAATGCTTATAAATACTTAAAGGGAGGGTGCCAGGGGGATGGGAATAGTCATTTTTCAGTGGTGCCCAGTGATAGGACAAGAGGGAATGGGCACAAACTTGAACACAGGAAGTCCCATCTTAACATGAGGAGGAACTTCTTTCCTTTGAGGGTGGCAGAGCACTGGCACAGGCTGCCCAGAGAGGTTGTGGAGTCTCACACTCTGGAGACATTCCAAACCCGCCTGGACGCCATCCTGTGCAACTGCTGTAGGTGACCCTGCTCGGGTAGGGGGGTTGGACTGGATGATCTCCAGAGGTCCCTTCCAACCCTGACCATTCTGTGATTCATACTGTGATATGCACATAACGAATAAGGACAAGAAGAGGGAGATTTTTCTTTTCAGTTCATCCTGCTGTGGAAAGCTTCACTGACAAGATAGAAAACCTGCAAAATTGGGAGGTGGTACAGTTGCTCTATGTCCTTTTGTGATTTATTAAAAGCAGCAATTTTTTTTCCCTCTTGAAAATACAGTAACAATACAGATGTCCCTGTGATGTTACTGCCACCCTCCCCGGGCTGACAATTGATGTTGTCTAATTTGCAAACGCAGCAGATGAGAGCGCTGGTTCCGCTGTTCGGTGGGTGCACAGGCTCCAAACACAGCAACAACCGCTGTCAGCTCGAGCGCCTTTCCCCTGCTCTTCAAAGAGGTGGTTTGAAGCAGCCACACAGGTGCTGCCCCACTTAAAGTTTGCCACCAACCTGAAAGAAGATCTGGATGTGGCTAAATCGCTTGTACACGTATCAGAGGTTCAGAAGGGAAGTTTGCATACATATGTATGTTAAAGAAACATTTGTCTTTTTGAAGATATTTTTTCTCAAAAAGAAAAAATTGAAGATATTTTTTCTCTAAATCATCCGTCAAAAGCTGTGACTTTCCATTGGGATTTTGGGGCATGAAGGAGCAGATGGAAAAGTTTGTGTGACAGATTAAATAACATGACAGAGGGAGACTCCCCAGTCCTTGTGAAACTCAAACTGCTGGAAACTTACCTGGTCTAGTGGAAGGTGTCCCTGCCCATGGCAGGGGGTGGAACTAGATGATCTTTAAGGTCCCTTCCAACCTAAACCATTCTATGATTCTAGGAAAACCCGAAGGAGAGTGAAGGTTATAATGAATAATTTGGACAACACATCTCCGACTCTGAGAGTTTCAGCTTCTTCATTTGTTCAACCTCTCGTCTGATCTCCAGGAGCTAAACATAAACGTGGAAAAAGTGAAATGAAACAGTTTTGCAGTACCATTTAAAGCCTGCTGCCTGCCTCTCCAGCTCGGAGGGATGCCACGGGCTGAGGCTCACACTGAATCTGTGAGCTCATGCCTCCCTCTGCTGACTGCCTCCCCCAAACCTCTCCTTGATTGCCAATGAGAAAAGGCCGTGATTGCTTTTCCCTCTCCTGTTGGGCCAATGTTCCTCCCCATGTCCCAGGCAATGACCCTAAAGCCCAGGGAGCTGTTGGGTACGGTCTGCTCGCGTCAGCCCCGCAGTGCCGGCACTGGTCACTCCAGCAGTGCCACGTTCCTCTGCGTGGCATCTGCCCCTTGGGTCCCACTGCCACTGGAGTTCTCCATTAATGCCAAAATAATGAGTTAATCCTTGTTTAAGGGAAAATCTCTGAATGCTTTAAGGCAGAGACTCAAAAAAGTTGCTATAAGCCAAGAGCAGCAAGTAACAACTTTTGGCTAGATCATTAGATTACAGCTGGAACATACTTGAAATATTTTTGCTGAATTTTGATTTTGGTTTGGCTTTGGGTTTTTTTTTTTGGTTTGAATATGTCTGTAACACCACTTGGTATCAGTTTAAAAATCTCTCGGTCCTTACAGGCAGCTACTAAGTAAAACCGACCGTGGGAACTGCAAAACATAATGTTTTTGGTTTCTCTTCTCTTTTTGCACGCGACCCTCGGAAACCCGTGTCCTCGCAGCACAGCGTGTCCCCCCGGCACACGCGAAGGCAAGAAATGTACAATCTCAGCATTGCAGGATTCTTTGGAAAAAATCGCGCCCCTCGCTCTGGAGTGGAGGAGCAATGCTGGAAGTCCTCAGGGTGTTTTTCCCATTGATGATCTGTCAGGGTTGGGTGACTCTTTCCATAGAGGGAGACAAACACAACTCTTCGGGGACAACAGAAAAATATCTCAGTGTCGTAAACACTTTGTCCATTTTTATCTCTTCCAGAGTGTTTCCTCAGATTGGGAACTATTTGATGATTTGTTAGGATAGAGATGAGTTTGAAGTCCATTGTAACGAAGCAAGTTTGTTAATCAGGTTCCCTTTGGACTTAAAAAGGCAGGTGGAAATAGCTCCTGGGTCCTCCAGGAATTTGGGTTTGTGGAAGCTTTGTTAGAAAGCTCCAAAGAAAATCATATCCTTTCAAACTAAAACATGCCAAATAGAATACCCAAAGGGCCATCGCGCTGGGAGCTGAAGGCTGATTTAGTGGTGCAAAAACCAATTACCAGGCTGTAATCACTAACGGCTGCGTTGGGAAGCTGGAATCGCTACAGGGAAGGAGACAGGAGAGCAGTGGCTGCTGCTGCTGTTGAAGCTGTGACTAAGACAAATTGCCGCAGAAAGCCGGTGCTAACAAAGAGTTACAGGATAAATTGATGCGTTAGAAAACCCGGCGCATTAGATCACTTGAAAGGACACGCAGAGCATCAGAGAGCCGGGTCGGTGGAGAGCTAAAGACAGCATTGCCTGCACAGATGAGTTACTGACCTCCACCTTGGGACTCCAACAGCCAGCTGATGAGTTATGGAGGCAGCAGCATCAATGACAATGATATATAATTAGCCTTGGGATATATTAAAATTTTCATATATGTGCTGAATTAAATCTTCACCCAGAGTACAGGAAAAACCACATGATGGCCTTTAAAATAAATAAAATATTAGACAGGAGAGAGCATATATTTTTTTACGAGTCTACGGTGCTGATGTTCTGAAGAGACTCCAAAGCTTTCTGCAATTTATGGGCCAAATCTATTTCTTGGAAGCAATGCCAGGACTATTTTTGAGGAGGGAGGGCTCAAGCTCAGCATGTAAACCTTGGAACTGCTCTAACACTTCGACGCAGCCAGCTATGATAAATGTAGCGCACACGAAACAAGAACGAGGGAAGGCAAATGGTGTTCCACCTGAGCAGAACAAACCCTTGCAATGTTAAACAATCTGAGATTTCTTATTATATTATTTCCTCCATTAAAAAACAGATTGCTTTTTATTTCAGACCTGAAATGTGTACGTACTTTTCACTGAAGGTTGATATACTTACTTTAGATTGTAGAAAGAAGTGAGTCAGTGTTATGGAGCATCAAAATTGTGGCGGTCATGGATGCACTTGTTTTGAACAAGTCTTTATTGATTGTTTTTTTTGCTTTATTGCTTGTCTTTATTCTCAGACAATACAGCTTGATTCAGTTTTTGGAAAAAAAAAAGGGAAAAAAGAAAAAAAAGGAAAAAAAAGGATAAAAAGCTTGTATGGGAAAAGAGAACAAATCACTGAGCAAACGGGGCAAGTCATTTTGTAATTTGTTCAATTCCATCAGGTACTAAGGAGGGGATGGTGGATTCCCTGAGCTTTGAAAGGTGGCAGAAAACCAAGGGCTCGGTTGTGCGACCCGCGCTGTGAGTGAGCACCAGCAGTGTGGGCACCTTGCACACCCACGCTGCTTCTCTGCCCAACCAGGTGAGGTACGGAATAGCCATGAAGAATGATAGTATTTTCACTGGGGATGAGACACGTATTTTGAGTACTAACATAAACATTGGGGTAGAAAGGTCTTTAGCCACATGTGCCAGGACTAGAGACTCAGTCCCGTTTCTCAAGGGAGATGTTTCACAAGTTTGATGAGCTCTCAGTGGATTCTGCGTCCTGAATCACTTGTATCAGCCTCTTGATGTCAGCAGGCTTTGCTCCTGGAGCTCTGGCTGCAGGAGAGGGACCACACCAAATGCATCCATGGATGGAGTAGGATCTGCTGCCAAATTGCAAAAGAAACAGGGGAAAAAGGTGAAAAAGGACTTCAGGTTGAAAAGGATGTCTGATTTCCAATGCCAACCCCCTTCCCCTGCCTTATACTATTTTTCACAAGTCAATCCAACTCCATCTTTAAAGCCATGTGGTTTTCTGCTCCACACAACTCTGCCTGAAAGGTTGTCCTAGAGCTGCCCTCCGATTGACTGAAATCCCCCAGTCTGAACACGACACTACAGGTGCCTCCTTCATAGCCGTTCACTCTTACGCCAACATAACCCATTAGCTTCAACATTTTATCTCGCTCCTTAGCATGTACTCCTTCCCATGCTGTGTACAAAGCCCGCAGTATCCCTTCTTGGCCTCCCTTTCGCAGGGCTAACCAAGCCAAGCTTTTCAGTTTTCTTGTGGAGGATGGGCCCTTGTGCTGATCATCCCACCGCTGAGCTCCTCCCACTGCCCGTTTCGGAACAAAACAGTCTCTCCTGAGCTCAGGTGGCCGAAACGATGAGCAAACTCCAGATGGGATCTCACTGGTAGCTGGTACCGTGGCAGAAATTACTCCTTTTTCCTGTAGAAATCCCTCGTCTGGGATCACATCAGCCCATACTGCTGTTATAGCACATTGGTTCATGGATATCATATGACCGACACCAAAAGCTTTCTCCTCCTCTTCCATTTCCGACGTAGGAAATCCGGGCTTAGGGCAGAAATTGCTGTTTGTCCCTAAGTGACCCGTGAGTCCTGGTACCACCGCACCCCCCTCGCTGCTGTTACTCCTGTATAGCCTCCAATAAATGACCTCTCAGAGAAACTTTTCAGCCTCAGCTTGTTTCTTCCCTCCCCTGAGGACTACTGCTACAAAGAGTTATTCATTCCCAGCTTCCAAAGGAATTCAGCTGCATCGGGCACTGACAGAGAACCAAACTCGTGGACGGGACCACGTGCAGAAGCAGCGGTCTCGCTGAGCTACTGGCTGCCGGGGAGCATCATCTCATGGAGGAAGCAGACCGGCTCCCACGGGACATTTCTCGCCTAATGATCCACGCGTGTCTCCTATGGAGAAGGAGGAGCCAGCTCCAGGAGACACCCCATGTGCCGAATGGACAAGTGTTGCCATCCACTGGAGGAGACACAATCTATGAAACCTTTTGTAATCTGAAAACAGACCCTTTGCCAAGTCAGCTGCTGAATCCGCTACGTTATCCCTTGGGTCTGATAACATTAATGGCTCAATCAGATTCTCACTCATCAAATTAGAGTTGCTGCCTACTCACTGAGTGTGTCACCCAGAGCAGCATTTGGATGCACAAACAAGTGGTCCAGGTGAGAGATGCAGATCGGTTAAGCGGAGAAAACACGTAGCATTTCAAAAATGAGACACTACAGCAAAGCATGGGCTGAGTAACTCTTCTGTTCTGGTCTCAGCAGGGACACCTGAGCACTTTGTCCTCTCCAAGGTGGGTTTGGCTGGACCCAGGGCCATGAGACAGCCCTCAGAGGCCAGGGTTGTCCCACACCACCATCGAGGCCCAGCTGTGATTTCAGTGCTGCCGTGGCAACAGCTCACTGGGGCTGGGACCCATCTCTGAAGACCACAGGCTGCCACATCCTGGAGGTCAAACTAATGGCTATTGTCTACTGACATTCAATAACAGAAAATATTGTTCTAGAGATCTAAGGATGAAGTCTGGTCTTCTTACTCCTGACCAGCCTAAGAGAGACCTTTCATACCAGAATCTGAGAGCTTCGAGTGTTGGAGGCGTTGCTGATGGGGAAGGAAGGAAGCAACAGAAAGAGAGGTTTTGTCCGTTTATGTCCTATAGAGGCAGAGAGAAGCACAACCTGCCCTCCTCGGCCAGAAACTTGAGAGGTGTCTTGAAATGAGCTACACAAGTGAAACCCCTGGTGAAACAACAGATAAATGGTTTTATTTGTCTTATGAAACCAAACTACTGTAGAGGGTATTTCTGAGCCCCATTGGTTGGCATCTTCACCTCATCTATTAACTATTTATTGATGCTATGTATGTTCAAGTAACGGTTTTCATCAGGTTTTGCCTGTGTTTGGCATCTGTTCTTAATTACTGGTAATTAGCCAACAGCTGTTGAAAAAGGTTGTGTCCATTTGTCCCATTCGAGCTGTAACTCCAAGCACAAACGCAGTGCTCAACGCAGGGGACCCCCACAGTCGCTCCCCTCCAGCAGCCCAGTGCTGCCCTGGGACCAACCAGACCCTGCGCAACCCTCAGCGTTTAATGTAGGCAGAGACAGGGGAATATAATACATACGTGCTGAAAAACAAGCGTGAAACCAACCATAAGGTTTCTGTAGGTCAAGAGCACTTGTGTGTCAGGAAGCCACATCCTTCACCCCATGGGATTTTTTCTCCTGAGTGGCTCAAGATGACATGGAGAGTCTCTCCACTGAGTCCTGGAGACCCTTCTTCACCAAACGGCAAGTGTGGGAACAAATGCTGGAGGGTTTCTGACTTTCCACCCAGTACTTCAGCTCTGGATGAAGTCAACCTCATTGAAAGCTTGATAATTTTCTGGCCTTCCTTGAATTTATTACCTTTCATCTTTGAAGTTGCGGTGCTTTGGTTTTCAAGTGCGTTGACCACAGGAGGCTGAGTGGAGATCAAGTGCGCCTGGAGCCCTGTGTACACAGCACGTGCCCCGAGGCCAAACAGCTCCAGCACTGCTTTTCACCTAAAACGACTGAAAGGTTTCGCAAGAAAAGTGACTGATTTCCCCGGACTCTTGTCCAAGAGTTGGGGGGCTCCTACGGGCCGTGACCGGTGGCCTACAGGGGGGTCTGGGATGGCTGGGGGTGAGCAGGAACTGACCCCCGACCGAACAACTGCACAGACAATTGATTTTTACAGCTGGTTTTCTTCTTTCTGGTCTTTTTACCTGCAGATCCGGCCTCTAAATCTCTTCTGTCCAGCAAGAAGGAAATGCCCATGTTATTTCTACTAAATTTCACAGATGCTTAGTGGAATTTGTCTTTCAGGGCAAGAAACCACCTGGGAGGTCGTGGAGAGGGGTGTATCAGGGGGAGAACAGGTTGGGAGGAAACACCAGAGCCAGTTTGAACAAAACCCCTAAAATCTGTGCTGGGAGATGTGACATTGAGCACATCTCAGTTGGTATATTTTCATCCTAAAATGCACTTGGAGAAACGCTGCAGCCAGGACGGTCTGGGGACATCCATGGGGAAAGAAGACATTTTGCGAGACCAAGTGATGTGGTTAGAAAAACCAAAATTAATAAAAAGTAAAATAGAAAATAAAATTAATAAAAATTAAAATTAATAAAAATGAAAAGTAATTAAAGATAATAAAAAATTAAATTAAAAAATCCCCAGGCTTTCACCCACCCTCAGCTCTGACAAAGCAGCAGCAAGATTTAGCCGAAGCAGAGGCAGCGCACGGGATTTCACCGGGTGAATCCGAGCGAGAACTTTGGCGAACGTATAGAGTAGAGCAAAAATATTTCACTGCCGCCACTCCCAGCTCCGGGCGTAATCACTGCCTTTCATCTAATTTCTGTAGATAACAGACACAGGTGACTGGGGAGACCGTGTAAGTTCATTTTTCAGCTCTGCCAGTGTCAGAGCTGAAATGTATAAAATGTAATGTATTTTATGTATAAAATAACATAATGTAAAATAATGAAATAAAAAAATTAATAAATTTTTAATTAATTAATTAAATTAAATAAAATAACATAACTTAATATAATAAAATAAAATAATAAAATAATAAAATAAGTAAATAAATAAATAAATAAAATTATAGAATTTAAAATAATAAAATAAAAATAAACTAAAATAATAAATACATAAAAGAATATAATTTAATATGATAAAACAAAACCAATACATTAAAATAATAAATAAAATAAAATACTAAAATAAAATTAATAAAATAATAAAATAAAATAATGTAAAAAACAAAATAAAAAAGAAGGCTTAAATTCTCCAAATCACAATATCGTCATCAGCGATGAAATTTGCTGAAATAACGCGACTCCGTTGGACGACAAATCGATATGATAAATAAGCGACCCGGTGACCGGCACTCCTCTCCGCCCCGGGGCCGGGGCTGCCGACTCCGCAGCGGCGCAGGTCCCGCGTAACCATACGCCCGTGCGCCTATAGACCCGCGTACAGGCGCCCCCCCCCCCCCCCCCCCCCCCCCCCCCCCCCCCCCCC
>VUYV01000151.1:997434-1034238 GCA_008711295.1 Anarhynchus alexandrinus
AGTGAGTGGGCGTTAATTGCTGTGGGTTGGAAGCAGAAGGCAGTAGAAGGAGACTGAGTGCCCCAAGATGGGAAATGAGGAGCCGTTGAGGGCACAACAGCCTTTCCCTGTGTCTGGCAGTGGGAGGGTGGCTGGCGTGGGGGTGAATGCAGCTCTTCTCCTGTATAGCACTAGACTGTCTGCTGCTCCACGTAGTTCAATCTGGCACGAGATTGAGGTGTCCCCTCTGGCCGCCATGGGCTGCAATTGCTGCTGACCATCTGGACTTGCTGATGTAAGGCATAAAAATGGCTTTTCCGTCATGCCTGCGGAGATGCCACCAGGTACCCACCCTCCAGGGGACCAGCCCGTTCCCCCGTCCTGGCCAAAGCCTCTGCTGGGAGCCGCTTCCCCATGGGCTCAGCCTGCAAGCTGCTAACTTGGAGGATGCAATGAGCCGAGCTGGAACGGGGTGAAGAGCAGAGCTCTGTCAAAGCCTGTGCTGTGAGCGCAGTGGTGCGGATACGCCGTCAGTCCTGTCTCGGTTTCCCTCTTCCTCAAAGTAACCCTGACCCAAACCCTGAAGCATCTTGGATTGTGCCCTCCGGCTTTGCGAGGAGTCAGTGCTTCCCAACCTCGTCCCCCTGGCCCGGAGGCGGCTGGAGGGAGCCCTCTGTGCCACCGCAGCCCCCTGGGGCCAGCCGGCGCCCTCCAGGCCCTGCAACACCCTCCCCAGAGCAGGAGGAGAGGGCAGAGACCCTCCTGTTTCGAAATGCCGCTTGTGCAATGCTGAAACGGGGCGATTCATCGCCTTTCTGGTGGAGCAGCTGCCGTCTGGCCGCACGGGGATCCCCATCGGCGCGTCGCGTGGTGCCGAGCTGTCGCAGGAGTCGGTGTCCGTGTCCAAGTGTGCCGGTGCAGGTGACCTCCCGGCAGCGCCGGCTGCAGCACACGTGCTCACCCTCTTTTTCTTCTTTAATCTTTTCGCTCTAGCAGCTATCGTAGCAAGGGAACGCATAGTGATGCTGGGGAAAAATCCTGCCTGGATCAGCTGTGCCGGTTGCTGGCTGTGCCGTCGGGGTGCCGCGGCGTGTAGGATGCACAGCTCATCACTGCGTGGCCCGTATCCACGAGTGGCTGCGCGCTCGGACACGGCGCGGAGGTGAAAGGCTCCGTTATCCCCAATCCCTTTAGCCGTCTCGGCCTCTGCTTGTGTATTTTTAACCTTTTTGCTGTGCTAAGCTGCCTGGGGCTGAGGTGTCAGCGGGCACCGGGGAATACAGCCTCTGCCGCTTTGCCAAGCCTGGGATTTCAGGATCAGTGGCTCTAATCCCCGGATCCTGAAATACCTTCTTCTGCCGGCGGTGCATTTGGAAAATTTTAGTGGCCGTGGGTTTAACCGCAGGGAAGGGGATGGCCTGACCCGCCGGGACCGGCCGCCACGTGGCAGAGCCGCTCCGCTGCCGGCATCTGTACCCGATCCAGCTGTCACGGCCGTGTCCATCGCTCGGTGGTGGGAGATGAGAGGTCCCTGTGCCGGGGGGACACTCTCTTCCGCACCTTGTAAAACGGGCAGAGAGGAACACTCTGTGGTCACCGCCGAGTCCAACCCCCTCGTTTTCTCCCAGCAGACCGGTCTCTGTCCTGGCGAAACGGATGAATTCTCCCCATCTTGAAACTGCCACCCTCCAAGTCTCTAGTTAATTAGGAGAAACCTAATCATGGCTGAGTTTCTGGATGGTGTACCCTGTCCGTAGGTATGCGACCACGTGTCCGTCCCTCAGAGCCTCTCTGCGCTCAGCGGGTTCACTGTACAGGATGGTGACCCACTGCAGGTGGCTCCTCGGCTTTCCCTTCCCATCCTCTGCCGTTTGAAGCCCACCTCCCCACGACACAAAGGGAGGAGGGATCCAGCTGCTCGCCTCTGGTCACCCCTTCCGGCCCTGGGGAGCTGAGCCCAAATGCAAACTCTGGTCCCTCTCCGTAAAACCACGTTGGTGGGCTCAGACAGGTCTGCAGGGCCAGGCGGAGCAAAACCACCCTCTTCTCCTGGCAGGGCTGGAGCTGCTTTTGGGGTAGGGACCCCTCCATGTGCCGTCTAGCTTGAATTAGTTCCAGAACTCAAAACTAACTTTACTTTAGCATCGGTGGAGGAACCAAGCCGAGATGCGGCAGTTGGCTCTTGTGGCGGTAGCACACATGCATTTCGTCCCGTTGCTTCTGTTATTTGCCTGGAGTTATTTCTCCTTGCCCGTTTTTTGGGGTCGGCGGTGGGTACCTCGTAGATGGCTCCCTCAGGCTGCTGTCGCCATCGCCGATGATACGTGGGGAAATGCTGGTGAGGAGAAGGGGTTTGTGCTTGGCTGGAGGAGGATCTTGTGCAGGGGGTGCTGGTGATGATTCCCCGTGGAGGTGGGTCACGTCCCACTGCTGTGGCCACCGCCGCGCACCCAGGGCTGGGCGCCTCTGAGCTGTAGGAGCACGAATGGTTTGGGTTTACGTTGAGGAGCCAGGGACTAATTAGAAGTTGTTTTTAAAGCTCAGCTTGCTGCGGCCCTTTCCTTCGGGACCACTTGGAGGGACCCAACAGCCACCGACCAGGACACAGCACCCGAGCTTCACCGTGCCTCGGCTCGGGGCTGGTGGTCTCCTGCAAGAGCACGCTGGGCTCTCTGCTTCCCCTCTTTGCTCTCCGCTTTCTCCTCCTGCCCCGCTGCTGTGTGCATTACTTCTTCCCAACCTGGGGCTTCTCCCAGTACTCATCAGCTTCCAAACTGTAACGCGGGGGGAGGAGAAGGGTGGAAGACCAGGTGGGGGGAAACCTGTGCCGCCCGCTGGCTGGGCTCGCTTTGGACAAGATGTTTTTTGCTGCCTCAGTTCTCGCAAATGGCTCTCCTTTTCTCGCTTTCTTTTAACTGTACCGATTTAATGACTCTCAGTACCAATTTAATGACTCTCAGTGTAATTAATTGAAGTTTTGGGTTTTTCCTCTCTGCACATCTTTTCTGCTGTAGCTGTTCTAGCATTTATTTGGGAAATGAACCATCCAGGGTGTTACACCCCACTGCGTGCAACCCAGCCCGACCTCAGCGATAGATGTTTATACTCAGAGCAGCACCATGAAGAAAGGGGGGAGACGGGTATCCTGGCAGGGACGGGAATGTTCTCCTTTTGCATCAAATCGTTTCTTGCTCCAGCGAGTGCGTCAGTACTGGGGTCCTGCCCTGGGCACTCCTCTGAGCCCGCTGTCACGCAGCCCGGTGTCACTGCCGGTCCTTGCCCTGGTGCCACCTGGGTGGGATTGTGATGCTGACACTGAGGGATACCTCTTCCCGAGTGCAACAAAGTTGTCTCCTCCCAGCCAAGTGTTTTATACTGATGAGGAGCAGCAGAAAGAAGGGGGCGATATCTGTCTGTCCAAGCGGAACTACCCCCGGGCGTGTTCAGGTCTGTTGGTGTTAGAGGGGAACAGTGGTGAGGGGGACACTTCACCTCCTCGCCAGCAACCCACAAATTCCCACCTACGATGACACCAAGTTCACTCTCAGGCACTGAGGCTAAACCAGGCTTTTTCTGACCACCTCCGTCTGCGCACTCCCACTTTTTAAAATGGTTTTTAAAAGGATTTGCACGACTGTAATTGCTTTGGATGTAGCAAAGACGCCAATTGCAAATGAGCGGACCTGCTGCGCGAGGACTTGGCCGGTACAACCTCCCTGAGGTCCGTGGAGTCAAGGGACGCTCTCTGGGTGGCAGAGCTCACCAGGGAGCCTCAGTGGTGCTGCTGGGTGTGCCAGGGATGACGTGGGTGCTGGCTGATGCGATGCTCTCGGCGTTCTCCATTACTGTTCTATGTGGTTTTTTGGGTTTTTTCTTTGGCAAGGTGTGTGTGTAACTGTCCTCTCTCTTCTTCAGGACAGAGTCATCAATCTAGTTGTTGGCGGCTTAACGTCCTTGCTGCTTGTAGTAAGTATCCTCTGTTCCATCCCGTGTTTCGTGCCTCCCTTAGGTGACAGGGTGAAAAGCTGAGTTCCTCCCCAAAATGGGTGGCAAAACTTCACTGACCGAACAGGCTGTAGTTTGGGGCCCAGGTAGTCCATTTGGGGTGCATCCATCTTTGGAAACTCTTTGACAACAGGAGGAGAGTATCTTTCTTCAAGCCATGTTTTAAGATCTGGCTGTGCCATAAAAAGCCCCAAGTCCGTGGGCAGATTGTCCATCCCAGCTGAACGTGAGGCTGGGTGAGATGACAGTGTGGTTATGACCCAGGATAACGTGTTTGCTTCTCTTTATTTCCTTTTATTTATGATTTATTTCCCTCTATTTATGGCTTATAGGAGTTTTACCAAAGTTTGCCACTTTGTCTCGAGCTATGCTTACCCCAAGCTTTAAAGACAAACCCAACACCATCGTGACTGCAGAGCATCAGTTCTGCGGTCCATGGTGGCAGCACTGTTTGCGAGCTGAGGTGCAGGGGGGTGTTAGGGAGAGCCGAGGTGGCAGCTGCTGCAAAGCTTGGCTGCAGGGATGCTCCTACACGGGCAACGCGCGCCCCCATGCCTGCTGCCTCTCTGGGTATTTGGAGGAGAGTTTCCAACGACAAGCCAGAGTAGCAAAGCTTTTATCTTTTTTTTTTTCCTCCACCCCCTAAGCCTGCAGTTGTGTCAAAGCAATTTTCCTCCAGAATTTTACATTTCCCTCCACCACCTCTTCACGTGGTGGGAGTTAAAGAGCAGGGAGGGGCGTGCAGAGCTGGACGCGAGCGCTGCGGTATGCCAGCTGTCAGGGAGAGCCTCTTCTTGCAGCAGCTCTGAAGAGAGCAAAGCCTTCATCTTTGTTTTCCTCCATACAGGTCACTCTAATCAGTGCTTTTGTCTTCCCGCAACTACCTCCAAAACCTGTGAATATATTTTTTGCTTTCTGCATCTCCTTGTGTTGCATTTCTGCTGGCATACTTGTAAGTACCGCCACGTTTGCCGTGCAAGCTTTTGAGTGTATGACTGAGGATGAAATCCAAATAAAGTCTGTTTTACGTGGTGCCGCCTTCTTTTTTACAGTCTCCTAGAAAAGCTTTCCTGCCTCCATAAAACAAGTTGACAATGAAAGAGTGGTGAGCAGTTTCGTATTTACTGCTGTGATGCCAGACTTGTCACCTCTGTGACAATGCCACCTGCAGCTGCCAGTGGAGACAGAAAGTAGGAAACTGGAGAGCAGAGCAGTGAGATGGGAATGCAGAGATGGATTGTGCTGCAGAAGACTAGGGGTGGAGCAAAACACTCCCCAGTAGTGGTGGGGACAGCTGGGCACTTGTAGAAGTCAGTGGCCTTTCAGGCACGGGGGTGAGTTAAGGTGGCATTTCATCTGGCTAGTAGCAGAGGTTTCTCTACTCAACAGTTACAGCATCCTGAGAGTTGGTCCTAAGCGTTGGCAAAGGGAATTGGCAGGTCAGAGTTCTTAGTGGCTCCTTCCTCTGCTGTAGCTTTTCATACTCAGAGTGTTCTCCTTCCTCCAGCTGTGACCTAGAATGGTCGCGGCCCCTCACTGCTGGGTAAGCTGGGAAGTTGTTCTGCGTTGCCCGGTCAGTACCAGTTTCTGGTTCTACAGCTTGTATTTCTATGGCTCATAGCCATGACTCTGCCCAAGATAGACTGTGTCGTGCAAAACCTGACGTCTGTCCTCATCAACCAGTGTGTAGCCAGGTTTTGAATGTTTAAAAGCCAAACTGACCAACCCACCTGCCCTCTTCAACAAAGCTGACAAGATAACCCGTGTTCTCATAGCCCATCTGGCACCCTCATTTCACAAACAGCCTTGTTTGGTTGGACTGGATGACCTTTAAAGGTCCCTTCCGACCCAAACTATTCTATGGTTTTGGGGAGAAACACCTTGCCAAATTCTCATTTGTGTATTCCACAAGCATGCTAAGAAAACATAGGTGGTATCTCTTAATTGTTAAGAAAATTAGGTGGACACCACACCCAGTCTTCTCTAGTCAGATGAAGCTGGGCTGTTTTACAGGAAAAAAAAAAACCTCAAATACCCAAAACAACAAACCAACTTCCAGAGCTAGCTAGTTCAGTTACTACAGAAAGTTTCCTCAGAAGAGGTACCTGGCCTTTTAATACAAACTCCTTCTCTCTTCTAGATCTACTGGTATCGACAAGGAGACCTGGAACCTAAATTTAGGAACCTAATTTACTATATATTATTTTCTATCGTCATGTTATGTATATGTGCCAACCTGTACTTCCATGAAGTGGGTAAATGATGGACACTGGGAATACCCAGCAACAATGCTGCTGTGTCAGACTGCTTTCAGCTCAGCTCTCAGCTATACCCGAGACATTCAAGTGAGGACAATCAGCCTGAGAGGAAAGAAGTGGGTTGTGCAAGGATAAATCAGTACATGATTTTCATGTAAATGTATATGTAATGTCCCTCTTGTTGGGGAGAATTATTGCCATAAGATGTGACATTCTGCTTTTTTTTGAAGAGCTACTGTTGCACTTAATGAACATTCCAGTTGTACTGATGTTTCAGAATGGCACAAGCTTTTTCATTTTGGAAAAAACTGCATTTTTTTATTACTGTACAAATAAACTGCAGCATTGCAAGGATCTGTAGCAGTATAAATAAATGGCATCTTACAATTACGTAAGACAAATACTCTTTATTTCGTTTAAACTGAATATACAATTATTTCTGTTCCCTAGGCAACCATTTGAAACTACAACTTATTTTTCACATTAACAAAACCACAGACTGAAAAAGACCAACTCTTGATTATGAAGAGCTAATTACAGAAATAAATAAAATAATTTATACATGAGTCTTTAGGTTCTATAGCTTTTTCTCTCAATCCCTAGCTAACAGGCTGCTGCTCAGCCTAGTGTCTGTTTCAACCCTTGAATGTAGAAATTAATTGGCTTCCTTTGCCCCAGGGCCCTATGCCCAAATTCTCACAGAGCCTTTTTTTTCCCCCCAAGATTTTGCCACCTCCACACCACCCCCCGTCTACTAACTTGCTGCATAAATCACCTCCGGAGAGGTGGCTGGTAGTGTCATGTAAACAGCGAGTGAGACAAATATTCCAGATTACTCACAACAATCTTCAAAGTAGTTACAAGCTTGTGGGGGGAGGCTGGTGGGTCCCAGTAGCTTCCCTTTCTCATAGCCCTTCCCTTTTTATTCAGCTTGCCGTAGTGATGAAAGAAAAGAAAAGAAAAAATAAAAAAAAAATTCCACAAGTGATCTTTCTGAGCTGTGTCCGTTGCCAGCAACGGACTCCTCAGGAACAAGCAGACCAGGCAAGTCCCATAAGCATCTGTGTCTTCTTCCTATGCCATAGACGTACTAACAAGCCAGATGAGATGGGAATACAGACCATTTCTTCATGATGCTGCCCATGCTCCCTGAAGTCTTTGATGGAATACATTTCTTCTTGAAATGTAACAGTCTCTCACTCCATGTATTACAAGAGTCAGTAAGTGCAGAAATCCTCACCCATTCTTCATGAAACGTGTGCAAACTGGTTCTTGCTGCGGCACTATGAGGCTACGGTCCACAATCCTTGACTTCTGTCCAGTTTTCCAGGTGCGCAGTTCAGCACACCAGTAACGCGTCGGATCAGAATTGAGCACGTGGATCCTAGCAGTGAGCACTGCAACAGATTCTTTAAAACACTGGAACACCCTGGCTGAGACGCAGTACGTCAGGCTTCGGTTGGCTGCTCTGGAACCCTTTACAAATGAGGTAAATAGCCTGAGCAGAGAAAGTGCACTGTAGTCATTTCAAACTGGAAGTTTCTGTTTAAAGACACGGACTGACTGCTTTCTTTGGAAATGTGGCACAGGGTTGTAACTAATTTCACAATGCAGACGTGGTCAATAGAAAATGGACATGATTACTGCTTCTCAGTGACAGCTCACTAAATCTTCAACATCCTTTGAATCTTCTGAGTCAGGACTGCCCAACGATGAGCCAATAATGTGTGACCCATCTCCATGATGCTGCAGGATAGGATCTGTCAAGAGACACAGTACATTAGAAATATTACTTACTGCACCACTATAACAAGATATAAAATACACATTTAGGAGACCAAAAATGCAGTCTGGAATTTTAACCAGTTTTAAGCGATGTTACTCAAATGAAACTAGTCAGTTTGCAGTTTCTAGTTTCAAGGTAAGCTATGCCTAATATGGATGCAATTGGTGTACCTCACATTTGGTTTTGTCAGGTATTACTGTATGAGGCCCAGTGCTGACCCTCAGATGGCTCTGCAAGGAGGTCCCTCCCTCTGGAAAGGAGTATTTGTTAGGTGCAGCAGCGGGAGAATATATCTGTGCTGCTTCCACGTCTGAGATGACTCTTGGCATTGGGAAGTGTGGCACAAGCTAGCAAGCCCTTCCAGGCGAGTGCTGTGCAAACACACCCCCAAATAACCCAGCCGCTCACCACGAGAGGCATCAAGTGCATTTCTGATGCCTCTGGTTTTCTCTCAAATAAGAAACAAATTTCATTCAAGCACCAGGCATGAAGAAATGCACACTAAAGAAAAAGTTACTCATTAGCTTATGTGTACTAATTCAAGGCTCAAGGATGATGGGAACAGCTCAGCAAGTGAGGAAGCAGCTGCTGTTCTAATGTTTTTCCCACAAGGTTAAGTGGGACTTTCTTCCACGTCTATTGATCTAAGCGGGGAAACCAACTTGCTAAAAGTTTCATAGCAATGACATGGAAAATTATTTAAGAGAAAGTGAGGATCTATAAAGTGTTGTTTACAGTAACTCAAAAGTGCCATACTGCTTTAATGAATCCTAGCTGCAGCATCAACCATATGAAGGGACAGATGTACCTGTTAGAGTTGTCAGGGGCAAGACTGATTCGCTGTCTATATCATCCGTTGTCTGGATAAAACCATGAGAAGAAGGAACAATAAGCACAGTCTCATCATCTATTGTAGGCTGATCAACTTGTTCTTCTATTGTTGGAGAACCCAGGTCCTGCACAACACAGAAGGAACAGGACATGAGAGTATATTCTTGGTAGCATAAACTGAAAAACCTGCTTTGGTCAGCCATACTCCATAATGTGCAATAGACTCCCTGGATGCATTTTATCTCATTAAACTGAAATGTCAGCATCTGAGCTAGTTTACTTCAGCATTTATAGGGCACGTTTCATCCTAGTGCAGGAATCTAAAAACAAGATGAGAAGAATTCTACTCTGTGAGCAGTATGAGGGCAGGAGAAGAAGAAAGGAGAGACTGCAAGGTGGTGATAAAATGTTCTCTTGTACATCAAACATTTTGTTTATAAAGAGGAATAATTAAGCTTTTCCAGTACTTGCTGTCTAGATATTCTGAGATACCGAAGCAGTATCTTTATAGTACTTACCAGCTCCACAAACACAGTGGCTCTACCTGAACTTAATACTTGACTTCACTACTCCTGCTTCTATGTCAGGTTTTAACTACTGGACACAGAGCTCAAAAGACCCATGTTAATTGCTATGCCTTGCTTGCCCTGTAACTGAGTCTCATTATATCAAAAAATTGGCAACACACTGATTCCTTCCAGGTACAACTTGTCAATACCCCTAACCCTCTTTCAGTTCCATAATAGCTGCTGCTGCTGTCTCTTTGGTGGCTCTTGCAGTGCTCGCACTGAAATGGCAGTAACACATCTGGCTTACTCGGTGTCACAGCACACTCCGATGGAGTGGAAAGACACCCTAGATAGTACTGCCAGAATAAGCAGAGATATTCGGATTCCAGTGTGTGTGTGTAACATGCGTAAGGTTTGTTCAAGCTTCGGGAACTGCTGATGCAAAACGCTAGGCAAACATTGCTGGCAGAGTAGAAGGTACCTGGATTTAACCCTGTTTTCAGAGGGAGCAGGAAATTTTGGGAGAGGTTACAGCTCTCTCTGTTCATGAAAATCCTGAAGTTCCTCCACCTATTTTTTTAGGAAAACTTGTTTCCCTACGTAGTTTCACAATGTTTTTGCAAAGGCAACTGCCTGAAAACCCCTTCCCTGGTGCTGCTGAAGGGGAGTTGACTACCTGTGCTGCAGTCAGTGAGTAAGACTTGGTCCAAACGTGTACCCATTCATGCAAGGCACAGTATGCCTGACCTGCAAAAGCAGCTTTCTGCAGAGAGCACAGCTGAACCTGCCCACGATAAGCAGTATGTCGCAAGGCTTGAAACTGGGAAAAGGAGGCGTGAAAAACTAAAGAAGCCATTGTGGCAAATGGGCACCTTTCCCAGCCAGAAATAATAAAACCCTGCAGCATGACTGCCTGCTTCCCACTACCCACACCCACAGTGACAATACAGTACTGGCAAGTGCATAAAAATAACACTGGCTTAAAGAAAGCAGAATTTAGGCATGTGTTTCTAGCGTAACTTTTCACTTAGAATCACTCACAGACAGTTCACTATTTCCTAGACTTTAAATACACATGTCAAACTTGAATCTGACTAGAAGCGTAAGGCAAATTAGAATTACAAACTCAGTTTGGTTTTCTGTATAGAAAAAAAGTTTAGTACCTCTTTATATCCTACTAGCCATTTAGTATCTCTTTATATCCTGCTAGCCATAAGCAATTTCTACAATGTTTGATTAGGAACTAGGTTTTTAGCAAAGGTTTACTAATTCTACCTTGAGAAGCTGAAATTTTAAACTGAGAGTAGAAAGCTGATGGGCTGCCTAAGCCACTAAGAATCTTATCACAACTATGTCAACCATGAGCCAAAGAGGAAGAAAATGGAAGAATAATCCCCAGCTTCGAATGTGTTCAGGATCCAAATACTTTTGCAGTAGCAGAATGTTGAGATGTACAAAGATCATCCTCCTCCTATGAGCATAATGGATACGCAGTGTCTATTAACTTTTTCAAAGCCAAAGCCTAACGAAGTCCAAGCATATCAACAATGGATTTGCAAGACTGACAAAGCAGAACTACAGCAACTGTAGAGCACAGTGTTTTAGAGAACAGGATGGGGTATTTGAATCCAACTCAAATCTTTCCACAGTCTAACCTAATCAAGCTTCTAAGAAAAGAGGTATTTTCTACCCACTGAAGAGAATTATCTTCTTTTTAACATCTCTGGTTTTTTTGACTTACTCATTATGATAGTTCCAGCAACTGAAAGATGGAGGAATTTAGTATAAACAACCCAAATGCCTGAAATAATTTGGATAAACTCATTTCTGCATCTCAGGTGTTGGAGCTGAATAAAACTGAGGCCAGAGAGAGAGATGGCTTAAATGCTTCAAATTCCAATTTAACAGATACTTAACTGGAGTACTATGTTTAACAGAAGTCCTTGAAAATGGAAACTGTGGTGCACCTAGAAATATGTTATTAGATTCATAGAGCACAAGCTAGATACTCTCCCTTACCCCCCTTGCTCAGCAGTCTATCTAGCTGTGAAGTACATGTGTTGGACAATTAACAGCCTAGTTTAAAGCAACAGCATCAAATAGTAATCAGATGAAGGCAACTGTTTGGTGCCACTAATATTCCTGCTTTCCACAGTCATCGCACAAAGTACCTTGAGTAGTAAAGCAACTCCATGGCTAGTGAGGTATTCAATGCTCCAGACGACATCAAATATAAGCCTTAGCTCCAAATTAAATCCTATTGCTTTCACACCCATAACATATTAACAAAGTTCAAGAATAGAGGATCTGAACAAAATGCTCTTAGAACAATGCTACAGATGAAATCACTGACATATGAATATGAACAGCTTAACATAAAGGTCAAAGATGCAATGAAATCATTCTCTTTGCAGCAATGGGGAAAATATCGAGTATCATACACTCCCTTACCTCAGTAACGTAAGTGCTGGGTAAATCAGAGTGAGAATCCTCTTCCTGTTTCAGGCTGGCATCTGAAATCTCCTCCTCAGTTCTTACCATAACTCCATCCATCAGTTCACTGCTATTCCTGCTGCTGAATTTGGAGGCATCGTCTTCATTATAGGCTGACTGCTCTTCGTCGCTCAGCTTGGACTGATGGATATCATCTGGGAAAGTATTTGTTTCTAGGGTATCAGGAGGATCCGTCAGGTCAGCCGACTGAATGTCTGAATCAACAGTAAGTTCCGCCTGAGTGACAGAGGAGGAGATATCTTCAGCAGCAACGGTGCGGATTATGACACTTGGCGTGTGGCACTGCACTGTAACATTGTCACTTGTATTTAACAAGTGCTCTGGCTGCAAGCAGGATTTGCAAAAAGAGACACAAACAAAAAATGTCAGAGACTTTCCTCCAAGTATCTTCAAATCTTTCAGCAAATAAAAGCAAAAGGATTCAAAGAACTCATTACTAAGTGTAATTTAGTTTTACGCATATAGTATGTCAGCCCAGATCATCTGTTGACCCTTCCTGGCCATAAATGAGGAATTACTAGGCTGAATTTAGTATCAACTGTTCAATAATTAACAAATAAAGTAAATACGTAATTTGAAATAGAAGCAACTGTTCAGGTGAGGATCACCATAGGTTCGAAAGATCAGAGCTTTTCTTCCTGAATTTTGCATCACTTTTGCTACTCAATCTCCAGTTTGCTTCCCCTTCCCTCCCTCTAATAAAAAGTAATACTTTCACTACTACACAAGTTTTGTGAATGCCAATATTCGTTTGTGAGAGTAACATCAGGAAAACATCAGGAAAATACCGCGGTTTGTTTTGGTGAGATAAGCCACTAGATGGAGACATGTTCAGCCACAGAAAGAACCAAATTGCTTACTAAGCTGTTTTCAACCAACTTGAAGTTGCTTTTTAAAAACAGTACAGAAAACTAAGTTCTCACTCTCAGTATTTTAAGCAAAGTAACACGGTTATGACTTAAGAACTGCTTTACAAATTTAACATGCATATATAGGGGCCTGCGTTATTATGCTCCCTTCCCCCCACTGCCCAAACTCCAATCTTTTCATTGCTCAACATACATACCGATAAGGCATGAACTATGATCTGCTCTGGGGAGGCTGGAGCAGCAGCAGCCGTTAGGGTCATGGTAGGACTAGTCGTCAGTGTTAAAGGAAGGCCTTGGCTTGAGCTTGTCTGTAGTAAGTATGTACCCGGTGTTCCAGTCGGCTGGAGATGGAAAGACTACAAAAGACAACACAAGTTCAATACCCAAACACACTGCCTTCCGGGGCCGCACCAGGCACTCAGAGCACGCTTATTTACATGAACTACCCTAACTGTAACTCCCCTGGAAAACAGACAAACAAATCCAATCTCTGCGGCACTGATTGCTGTACTGCACTCAAGAAGTAGAAAGAAACTCATCTACAGCCTCAGGCTACCAAGGCAAGTATTAAGGCTAAGAGTGAAGCAGTACTGTATTATGCTGTACAACAGCAGGTAAGAAAGGAACAAATTCAACTTACTCTTAGCATTGAGATGAAAGAGAAACTGTTCTATAAATTTAAGTACAATGGAACTGAGAGAATCTTTACTTGCTGGGAGCTTCCTCTGGCTCCGTTATGTCAGATTTCAACAAAAAAAAAAACACCCAACAAGCACAAGCTTGATAGCACTAAGACATTAAGACAGATTTGAAGCATTTAACTGTAATTCACATTTTACTCCACACTTACTTCCTCTTTCCACTTGAGAACTGTTTTTTTTGGGAAATGCACAGTTCCATAGTGTAAGAGGTGCTTAAAAGAAAAGCACAGTAACAAATAACAGTTCTCTGTTACTTACTGGAAGAATCTCAAAGGTCTGTAGTGTTCCACTGTTTAGCGTTATTGTCTCAGAGTCAACAGTAGCAGCAGGGGAATCGGTTGAGGCTGCAAAAGGAAGAAAGAAAAGAAAAAAATAAGTATGTAAACCAAAATGTCTCAGCCCTGCAGAGAGCATAACATACTATAATTACTACATAGAAGGATACTGTTGATTCAGTAATAAGAAAAAGAAAACTGGCTGCAATCCTAATGACGAGGTTCTCTAATTGTACCCAAGATAGCATACTATTTAAAGAGGGCATTCTACAATCCAAAAGAGCAAAAGAAAGTAAGTATGGTTTTAGTGCACAGGGGTAAAAGCAGACAAATAAAATTATCTGATGTGATCTAATTACTTTTTGTAATGAGATTTATAAGATGGTCTGGTGTAACGATATCCTTTGGATCACGTATTACTTGCTTTAAAGTGGTGTCAGGTTTAATACCGCTGTTTCCCACGGACCTCCTTTTTTTGGTGTTTTTAACCTTTTCTGCCCTCCACAGTATGTCCACCACTGATGAAACATCAGATGCTCCCCAAGATATTTGCCTACTCTGTGTGTTATGATTGCAGTGTATAAAAGCTGTAAGCATTGTTAATACAAGTGTGTGATTATTTATGCAATAATCTCCATTAATTCTAAAAGTAATGAAGAGAAGCACTGAAAACAGTTTACGTATTAAGACATTTCAAGATCACCAGGTCCAAACAGCTTGTACCCAAAACTTTATACGATATCAAAAAACCTATTCAGAACCATAATTATGATTTTTACTTTATCTTATGAAACTCACAAGTTCTAGGAAGCTGGAGACAAATTAATACTTTGCCTGGGATTATCCAGTAATTCCATAAATACTGAAAGGGCAAAAGACCTACATGACGGCAGCAGTGCTCCAAGCACTGGAAACTTGGCCATCTCAGACTCTGTCTTCAAAGTAGAATAATTTTTATCTCTTAAGAAGATACAAGTTCTGATTTTGAAGCTTTTATTGTTGTAGTGGCATGTTCAAGGTTTCCTGCTGCAGATTTCCTGGCACCTAGTAGCAGACAGCTGTTAAGCGTGGCCTGTCTGTTACCTAGCCAGTTATGTTCATAAAGCTTACAGGAATTACCCACTTGAAACCTCAAGCCTTCTATCAAATGGGGCTGTAAGTGGCTAATAGGTTCAGCTGTCATGGGATTGGGAAACACACAGAAAAGACACAATACAAAACTCACTTGGATTACACAAACAGAAACTATTCAGCAAAGCAGACTAAAATGGGGGAAAAGGCTTGTTCTGCAGACAGAGGCAAATGACATCACAAATTAACCCTTACAGGATTCAACTCAGAAAGGACTAAAGGTTACAGAATACCAGCACATCTTGCCTGCTCATCAAAACCCAACAGCTTTGACCAAGCCTGGTTCAAAGTATAAGACCACTGATGTATTACTACAGGTAAAAAGTTACTGACTTTGTGTTGATTGACATTTTAATTAAGAAGTAAACCAGATAAACTGAAGGTGGCACTTAACTAGATTAAGATAGGCTAATATAATGAAATTATAAACAAAAAACTGTCTACCAAATGCCTACCTAGTCAGTCTGAATAAACAGTTCTTAGCCTGATCAACTAATTTTGTAACGACCAAGACTGAAGCACTAAATTTTCCTAATAAAATTCACAAATGACAAACAGTGCAAAACAGTAGACAATGGAGATGCCAGGCTGCATATGGGGTGGCTGGATTGGAGTGACTGGAGTTACTTAATAAGATAAGTTACAAAAACAAACAATAAGAACTACAATCAAAGTAGATGTGGTAATAAATGTTTGATAATGAGCATAGTTCATCCTTAAGAGGACAGGAATCACCAACTTAAAAGAAATAAATATAGTGGTTAGAGCAGATCACCAGCTGAACATCAGTGTGACTCAGCAACTAATGCTTTCAAGCGTTTGTACCTAGAAATAACTGCATAATACAGAGCAGGACTAGAAAAAACATTATATACCTTCCTGCTTGAGCATCCTTCATCAGAACTTGGGAACAGCAGTGTATATATTATACAAAAGGAGATCTTGTAGATGTTATTCACTGCTCTAGATAAGAGCTACCAGAAGAAATTTAAGGAATAAACTTATATTCTACATCTCCATTAAGAAGTCTGTGTACTGAAGCCTTTTTAAAGAACACATTATATGGCAAGCTCTTGTGTGCATGCACACAGACACCCACAACCCCTATGTCCAGGCGCTCCAACTGCAGCTTCTTGGTACTATCATCACAGTAGTATCTACATTTGCCTAACAAAATTAGAAATGGGCAAATGGAATCCAGAAATTCTTAATCTGAAATTATGGCAAGACCAAAGCAGAATGAATGCCCATTCCTCCTTCACCATTTTAACGTAAGAAAGCTTTAGGTTTCATTAGAGGACAGAGAGTCATTCGTTTCAGCTACTTACAGACATGCGTAATCTGGACTGGAATCTGCAAAGCTGCCATAGGGCTTGGTGCGTTGCTTGCGTTCTCCTCTAAGCGAGCCACTCGAATCTGCACGTGCTGAACTCCCGAACTGGAATTAGTGTTTGGTAATCCACTTCCAGATTTGTTCTCCGAAAGCTGGTGCCCTGGATTGTTTTTTTGGTTCTCATGGAGTTGTTTAAGACCCTTTATCAGCACTGAGAGAAAGAATACTCATGCTAAAGCATGTTGAGGAAGCACATTTGAAATGCTGCATGTGAGATCTATCCAAGATGAAAAAAGTAACCAAAATCCTTCTGAATTTGGAACCTGAACAATTTATAGAGATATACTAACTAGAAATTTTGCACATACATAAACCACATTTATCGCCAACTACTGGAGAGAACTTGATTTTCTTAAGGAACTCAGACATTTTAGGATGCTTGGGAAGAAAAAAAAACCTCATAAAATTTTGGACCTCTCTAAAAACATGTACAATATATCCCCAAGTTACAATCAAGTGCCAGGATCACTAGTTGTGTAATGCTGCTATCAGAAGTAAAGCCTCCAATCTTACAAAACACAGAAGCTGATTTGCTCAAGAGGTTGACAGAAGTGTCACTGGAAATAGGAAGGAAGAGAGAATTAATCTCGCAGTGGCTTATACTACAATTCTTCATCTGTGCATGAAGTGGCCCATTGCTCCAATAAAACTGCCCACTTTTCTTCCCTATCATCACTTTGGTCCCACTGAGGGAGTGGCTGACATATATGAGGTAACAAGAAGTTGAGTCCTCTGCTTTTCTAGCTTTTGATACAGCAAACTGCTTAAACACCTCCCACTCCTCACAGCATAACATTTTGACTGGGAAAAGAGAGCAGATCCTGTTTATTCAGTGGCGTATTCACATTATGAATTAATTGATGCAACAACTGTCTATTAACATACGGTTTATACCATATTAAGCCTAACAGGGCTATCCTCTCAATTGCAGCCTCCAGGCATGACTAATATATAACTACAGCGATGACCACAGCAAAAGTGTCCATTAAATTACACCTTTCATTATAACATGACTAATCTCTCTGATGTTTTTTTTTCCTGTGCCCAAGACAGAGAAAAGGAGGACTGCATGAAAGGTCACAGAGACTGAAATACCCTTTGGCAGCGGTGCTAGTTTCTCCAACCAAGAACAAGAGCTATAAGAGACATATTTGGGGAGTTTTATACTCCTGATTCCTCCCCTCTGCCTCACTGTGTGGCTACTAGTAGATCTCTGTTGTGTCTAAAGCTAAGGTTCAGCACCTCACACAGATTACATTTTAACATTTTAAAGGTAACAGATCTAACCTGAAGAGATACTGTTAGGCTGCAGATACATATCCTCTTCCACCTCAAGGGGTCACTGCCCTCCATACCAAAGATCATCATCATCTGAGATCTGCCAGCTGAGCTGCTTATATACATGCTCTCACTCTAGCCAGAGTGAGGGGAGTTGGCAAAATCTACTGTTTAGTTGTATGCATCAGCTTGGCTTGTTTCGACTGAAATACTTAAGGATCGCTTGTAGGAGCAACTCAGCCAGCAGATCCAAGGGGCCAGTAACTTCCAGCAAAGGAACACTATGCTCTTTGGCCAGCAATGCTGTAAGTAGACAACAAAATGCAGCCTTATTCCTTTGACATTTGTGAAAGGAGCTTTCAGAAGAGACGTGTGCAAGTAGTACATTACCAGGGAATGAAACATCTTTGTGGTTTGCAATCTGTCTTTTAATAGTCCACCATTTACTCCGAAGCCACTGTGGTGAGCGGACGCTACTCCATCCTTCAGCTAGTAAATCCCAGTTGATGTCATTTTCATCAGAAACTTCAAGTTCCGCTATCCTGGCAGGATACAGAAAATATGTACCCGTTAGAAACTACCCTCCAGACTGGAAGGGGTGTTGCACATCTCTGGTCTTGTCACACGTAACAGCGGCAAAATGGCATGCTAGTGAATAATCCACCAGAGCTTATGAATCGACACAGGTTTCCAAGGCTCCACGCTGCCAGAGGTCAAGCAGAATCATAAACAACAGAAGATGGACTAGACCTGTTAGATGATCCAGTCCATCTCCTTGCCATGCAGAATTATCCTCCTTATTTACATATACATTAGGAGTTTGAACAGATTATGGTGAAGCATTCCAAATACTTGCATCTTTTCTCTTTGGAAAACCATTCCCCAAAAACATCTTCAAGGCAGGAAATACTTCCTGACATTCACTCTGAACTTCCACATAATTAATTTCATGCTATGATGTTTACTTCTGCTTTTTCCTAAATAACACTCATCCGTCCTTAACATAGATTTTTGCCTCCTCTCAGATGCTTCTTAGCCAAAGTAGATGAAGTTAACTACAGTATTAAACAATTCCTCATAAATCAATCCCATCAGGCTCTCCAGGTGAGAGTCAGTCTTCACATAATTTTGGCAGATGTTATGCACACATTGGATTCTACCAGAATCTGTTTGAATACTCTAAGTCTCTGAATTGCCTCCAGCTCATCTGTACCTGGAGCATATGAAAAAGAGGTGAACAGTGAGAGGGAAAAGATTTTTGTGAAAGTTAAGAAAAGTTCTCTTCACAAAGCAAGAAATAGCACCAAATACTCTTGCTAGCTAAAAAAGCCCCAACCAAACCAAACACCAAAAAAACCCAACCAAAAACCAAGAAGGGGAAAAAGAAATAAGCTACCAAAACCAACCAAACAACACTGTAGGATGAGTTAAGGATATCTGGACAGACCAAAACAGATACCATTTGTACAGAAATATTAAGAATTATAACCAGATAAGCAGCACATTCTGAAATGTGGAATCAGGCTCCTCATTTTGAGTTCAAGTCAAACAGCCTCAGCAAATTAGTGAATATTGCTCTGTAAATAATGTTTAGATTCCCTGTATGTCTTGGCTTTTTATTCCCACCCAAAACTAACAACCCATAAAAATCCACTGGCTAAAAAGCCTGAGTTAAAGGCATTCAAAATGGGAGGAGGACTGGAGAGAGCAAAAGATTTCCAAAATTACTACCAGGTTGACAGTTCAAATGTAGTAAAAGATGTTGATATCCAATCAGTGTTTGGTGGCCTACATGAAATTAATTTGCAGTCTCGGTTTAGTTCTTTGTAGACAAGACGTCCACATCACAGAAACCACCACCACACTTGACCCTTGTTGGTCATCTCAGCAGAGAGGCCAAGGACTGAACGGGCAGGGAGACTAAACTACCCTCCAGTTAAGGGTAAAAGTGCATTGGTGGGGCAACGTGTGGGAAGCTTGCACGGTCGCTGCCTGTGCTGTACCTTTTCTGTGGAATAAAGAAGACTTCAGTCTCCAGGGTTTTCAATCTGACACCTTTCACGAACACTAACATTCACTAAAAAAACAAAAAACAAAAAATATGTTCAATAATAAGTCTCTGGGAACTGTAAACACAGCAGTGATTTTTGGAGGGTTCTAGAGTTTTTAGTGTCTAAGAAACCAGCAAAAGGGACCCCAATGGAATCCTGCTAGCATCATATATTACAAAACTTTAAAAGCAACTAAAATAACAAACCTCAAGATCAGATTTATTTCATCTTCCTTGGTCCACTCAGTGCCCCCACTTTGTTTCCAGTTGAGATAGTTGAGCCATTTAGAGCGGCACTGCTTTTCAGAGCGTGTCCCGACCCGTTCTGCTACGGCAGCCCATGATACACCTTGTGTGACAATGTCACCTGGTTCTGTGCTAGTTAGCTCATGCACTACTTCTGCTAGTCTTTTTTCTTCTTTCTCTGTCCACTTTCCTGAAAGAGAGAAAAGCCCTCCAACTTAACTAACAGCAGACGCCCTCTGTTCTGATCTGTAACAGACATTTATCTTCAGTGCCTAACATCTTATTCCACATGCAAATATTGAAGATATAACTGTTCTTACTTACTAACAATTTATATTATACCCATTCTTGATTAACAAATGCATAATCCTGATATAGTTAAGGATATCCCTGCTCATTGCAGGGGGGTTGGCCTAGATGACCTTTAAAGGTCCCTTCCAACCCAAACTATTCTATGATTCTATGATGCTATAATTCCATTGTTTTGCTGCCAAGTTTCTTTCTCTTCCTCTCACAGATAAATGAAGCCACACAGAACTTAATCAAAATACTGACCCAAAGCAAACTGGTCCAAGCTACCTGAATTGTATTAGTTGAAGTAAATTAACCATGTAACAATTTAGTATACAGTAATTACATAAGGTCTGACTAAATTTTCCTTCCATTTGAATATATACACTACAAAATAAACATACTTTACTCCTGAAGTGCACCTGTCTCTTAAATGACACCAAATATACAGTGTATGTTTACAAACATTAAACATAAAGGAAAGTACTTTTAAATCCACTTGAATAAAATATGTTCCAGTGGCATAAACATATGATGGATAACAGACTGCAAAAGTAAACTGAGTGTTCTGATCTTTAAGAAGTGAAACTGGAGAAACCTATACCGAATATGTTCTAAAAACGTTCCCAGATTTCACTTTGTAAGTTCTTCAGTTCAGTTACACATCTCTGAAAACACCACTGACAAAGGCAAAGGTGACAGAGTTTTAACTAGAATAACCATTACTCACACCAGCATTTACCTCACCTGTGTTGCAGGTATCCTTCATCAATCTACATCGATCTTTTACAGATGAAGCACTTCTCCCCAGTGCAGCTCCTATTGTGGCCCAATCATTACCGTGCTTTATTCTCAGCCTAAACAGAAACATGCTCATTAGCACTACATCCAGTTAAGAGATAACCAAAATATCAAATACGCTTTAATAAAAACAGGATAAACGTGCAGTCTACAGGCTTAAAGACAGAATGGGGAATCACTTTGATACTACCACATTAACATATTTTCCGTCATCACTGCTAATTTTTCTATGGGTTTCTAGAAGCCTTTTGGGCCAGCTAAGCCACAGGATACTCACTTATAAAATGTTTAATATCTAACTGTGTTGCAGAAATGCTGTGGAGGCTTAATTACTGTGTTAAATACAACATGCATGTTTAGATAAACAGCCAACATCCATTCAACACAAGTTCCTCAAGGATTTTCAGGTGGTATAGAGATCACTTGAGAAATGTGAATGCCTGATGAAACCCCAGGCATCCTACAATTTAAATTAGGCAAAACACTGTACAATCATGTTCATAATTTTGACTATTATTTTCCTCTCACACATGACAACAGGTTCAGTCAAAGAGCCTTACTGACAATTTAAGTATCTCTCCAATATTTCATAGCGGAGATCGTACCCTGGACTTCCCACTTTCTTTAGAAATAACTTTTGCTCAAGTTTCCTAATGAAAGGGAATTTCTATTTTTCACACACGTAGCTGCAAATGTTGACTGTGCTTGTAAAAATCTGAAACATTACTAGTTTCAACAGAAGGCTTGCTTTAGAACTTTGTTGCATACTGCTTATCTCCTGAATACACATTAGAAAACATTAAAAAATAATCCAAGTGTAGTTTCATTTCTCTTCAGATTAATTTAAGTAACCACTACTTTCTGGTAGAGCCATAGTCGTCAAATATACTAACTTTTCAGTGATTTTGTTAGACCTGTAAAAACTACGCAAGCTAATAAATATAAACAAGGTAGCATGACCTTGTTAATAAAGGACTTACTCTTTAAGCTTTTCAATTTCCTCAGGAGTATACCTAAGCAACAGGTAAATAAAAAGACATCATTTTAAACAGAAAGCATACAGCATAAATATTTTTGTTTTACTAACCACACAACACACATTTAGTTACAAAAAGAGATTAAGGAATTTCAGCTGTAAGAAACAATCTGACTGAACGCTTCAAAAGGACGTGAAGAACAAATGCCATTTTCCACATTAGTGTGTTTCTAAGGTTATCTGGTTTAACATTCCTCTCGCCAGCAAAATTCCTCATTCTCGGTTATCTTGCTACTAAGAACAGAATTAGAATTTTGTGTATTAGTCTTTCAAATAGACAGCTATTTTTAACTTCCTGTCTCAGTTCACAATCACCATAAGACTGACTTTCCATTAAAAAAAAAAAACAGCATTGAGATGGCATTTTTTATTTTCAACTACCTTTAAAAACTAAAATCTAACATCCTTTTCAGCACTTCTGGATGGTGCCATACCCACTGCTTTACAGATGGGCAAACTAAGGGCACGGGGTTGAAGATCAATTAGCTCAAGGTCACAGTTCTAGAAAGAAACTAGGTCTCAACAGATCCGTGCTTGTGTCAAAGTCTTCTGTTCGTATCAGAATCCTGTCTGCACCTTTCTTTTTTGTGTTTTTTTTTTTTTTTGTTTGTTTTTTTAAAAAAAGTTCTGATACCATCGATTTAACACAACTATTGTCAAGGTTGATCTACCAGAATTCAGCAGAGGTGACATGATCAGGAGGAGCGAAGTGCATTTGGCTAGAATCTTCTGTCTCACATATAACATTAAATACATGACCCTACTCATACCAATAAAACCATGCAGCATTAGAGGTTTTCATACTTTCCAACATGGTTTCTGTCATCATACATGCGAAGAACTCTTCTATAGACAGCAAAGAGAGGCCGATTCAGACCCCAAGCTATTGTCCTGTAGAAATCTTTTCTTTCATCTTTTGACATTTCAAATATGATTTCAGTGGCATCTTTTATTCCACGGGCCTAGAAGAAAGCATTTTAAAAAGAAAGAAACAAAAAGAAAATCACAAACAATACACTTCAGATAAAGTCTCCCAGAAATGAAGAACACTTAAGAACTGAAGCCTAGCGTACTATTATGCATCATTCTATGTATCTCAAATACTACAGTCCAAAAGTTACACTGTATATTTATGAATTAGCTACCTCAAATACAAACTCTTGAACACTAGTTGTTGGTTTGGGGTTTTTTGGGGTTTTGTTTTGTTTGTTTTGGGTTGTTTTTTGTGGTGTGGTTTTTGGTTTGTGNATACATTCAAAAAAATCTGTCCAATGTATATTTTAAGATCAAAAATGGAAGCGTCATTTAGAACATCATGGAAAATGCACTCTGGTGGAATTACCCTGGGGTTATACAGCGGAAGGTTGTCAAAAAGTGCTAGATCAATTCATTACATAATTTTAGATATTTTTTATCTGAAAGAAATTTTTTTTCAATTAAACTACTCTTCTTGTTCTGATGGAAACTAAACGCAAATCCGCTACAAAAACACTGGAGTTAAGTATAAAAGGAAAGCTTTAGTTTAACTTCAGCTTAAACTAAAAATCACTATATTTCAATTATTTGAAGCAGTACAAGAAAGCAGACAAAGGGGAAAATAATGAATCAAATGAGTTATCAGTAACAAAAAGTTATTTAGCTAGCTTCAAAAAGCTTCTCTAGATTTAAAAAATAATATTACCTATGGATGATTTTTTGGCAGAAATTCTCATAAACGTGTGGGCAGGAACACTTTCTACAAATAATACAGAGGATTTTTATACCAACAAAGACTAAATTCAGGGCTTTTTTTGATTCACAAATGAAGGTTGGTGAACCTGCATTATCCAGGCTATATACTCTCAGCTGTAAGCGCTCAGTTCAAATATTCTCAGCTGTAAGCCTACCACCAATATGACCTATGGGTCAGCGTGTTAACTGCATGCCTATTTTTACACTGAACTCTGACAACAATACATTAAGGGAAAGAAAGCTGATACAGGCATCCTATTAGTGTAGTAAACAAATACACATATGGCATCAAAGAAGTCTGGAAGTTGTATTCAGCACTTTGTAAGGAAAATTATCGCTATTCCTAGTGCAATTTTTCTACTCTGTCTTCACCAAAGATTTCATGAGTGATGTATATTGAGAGAAAGAGATTAAGCCACTTGAGCACCCTGACATGAAATTTTAAAATGGGTTATATTAAGTACACAAATTAGAAGCAACGTTAACATTCAGTAGTCTTAAATCCCGTGTATGGATATAATTATCTAATGTATTTCAAATAGGTAATCACCCTTTCTACTACAAACCGATCAGAATCTCTTATTGCACATTTTGGAAAGTACTACAGAAAGCTGGTTTCTAGCAGGAGCTGCATCACCACGTCAAGTAAGAGATAACATAGTCTAACACATACCTTTAAATAACGCTCAATGTTACTCATCAAAATGTCAATTTCTTCCTTCGACCACATCCCTTGCTTCCACTTATGGCCTGAAAATAGAAATGACAAACTAATCACTGAAGGGAAAGTCAGCAAAACAACAACAAAAATACCAGAAAAACACCACCCTCATTATTGCAATTAACAAAGAAAAGAGAGTAGTAATTTTAGCCACTTAAACTAACTAGAAGAATTGTAAGCAGATGTTATTTCAGAACTGATAAACAATCCTTAGTAATTGTCAACTAATGCTTAAATAATGAGTCAGACCCTTCTCCAAAAACATCCATTTTTAAAAAACAGAACATGTATTCCTCTACATGCTGTCAAGTCACATTTTCAGGCTTTCTCTTCAGCCCCAACTAGAAATTTTCTGTCTTTAAACTGACAGCTGAAATTTCCATGCGCTCAAATGATTCCAGAAGCTGGGATTTAGTGTGAATCAAAGTATTACTTGAGGAATTGTCAACAACGTGGGGTTCTCTTATACGCCTTATGGCTTCCCAACATGTGAATAATGCTACCTAGCGTGAGTACTTTCCATAGCCATAAATGCTCTACCTAGTCGATTTTGACAAGCTGGTCCCTATCACTCTTTTTTTTTTTTTTTGTATTGGGAATAACGCCCAGTGGTCACAGTCAAGATAAAGACTCATGCCGAGTGTTTTATTTCCCAAATAAAAGAGGCAAACCAATAGAAACAATCATTATGTTTCCTCTCTGTCTATGCCCTTAGTAACTACAATGCCAACTAAGCTTTAAAAGCAAAACAAATCAACTTTATTCAGAGAGAAAATTTCAAACCTGAGGTCCATCAATAAAACATTAAAACGTTCCTACCCTGAATTTATATAGAGATACCTCTTCCCCCCCTCATGCTCCTACCATACTTAATATTAACAATCACTTATAATTAAGATTATGCTGGTGACCCAGTTTACATACTGCTGTGTGCTGGCTACCTGCCCATCTCTGCTCAGAAAAATCAGGGTACTTCCTTCTCAGCCTGCTAATTACCGGAGCTGAGAGGCAGAACGCACCAAAGAGACTGTTTACTCAAATCCAATTATAATGAAAAGTACAGGCTTTATTACTAACTCCGTTGAAACTGAGGAGAGAAAACTCTTCCCTTGGGCCTGATGGCTTAAACCTCTTCTTCCAAAGCTACAGAGATAGAACAATAACCTACTACTGTAGCTGTGATTCACACCTCTATCCAAGCACCTGAACTGTCTTAAAGGTACACTGCTACTCTTTACATGGAAAAGGAAAGGAAGTGTATTTTGCACTTCACATGTCTGCATATTCAGTGCCAAGATTATTATAACCTGCCCACAGGTCTTCAAAGAAAGCATAATCCGGTGGAGACTGCTATAAAATGATGAGCTCAGGCAATACACGTCAAACTCCCAGCTACTGTAAAAGGAGATGCATAGTGGGATTCTTTCACAGCTGATCTCTCTGACAGAGCATGGAGATCCCAAGAAAGGTTCAGCTAGTACCGATTCTCAAATATATTTCTAGATATATTTTGTTGGAAATGTCTTCCCTAAATTATATATCTCTTAATTAGAATCACCACATTTAGTGCCCTTGTTCATTCACAACTGTAAATGCCACCTGTGATGTATAGTCACTTGACATGCCTATGAGACAGCTACAAAAGGAGCAAATGCAGTAAGTTTCTAATATGTTTAATAAGACACACATCAAACATGAGGCCACCAAGACACATGAAAACAGTCATTTCTCTGCCAAATCCTCCAGTCACCGCTGAGAATACGCTGCTCCCAAAGTCCTTTGCCGCTGGCTACTGGAAAGATCATAATCCCTGTGCTTCCTCTCACCCTAGAGCACAGCAACTGCAGCAACACGATTTCTCACTACTTCTACCCAGCTGCCTCAGTGCCCTGACGCAAAGGGATCTCTTTGCTATCCCATCTCTGCCCCAGTCCTTGGAGTGAACACTAAATAGCTTTGAAGCCCTATAAACCTAATAAAGAAGGACAGAGATAATGGGGAGAAATTATTTATTGGCTATTAGAAGCAACTGCTAGCGCACACTTGGGATCAGTGAGTGAAATGGTCATTGACTGAGTTGGTCAGCTCCTTTTCTCTGAATTTTCCATACCCAACACCCAGGTTCTGTGTGCCTCACCCGTGTTTTTTCACTGACTCAGCAGGACACTCAGCTCTCTGAGATAGAACTCACTGGGTAAGAGTTCGTTGGCTTCTGTGAGAGAAAACAATTACTTTTTTTCCCTAAAGTTTTCTAATAAAAAAGGGAGTTGTTTTGGACTGACTGAAAAAGATTTAATTTTTTTTCCCCTAGAAAGAGGTAAAGTCAGGGTAAGAAAAATAGTAGAGAGACTGAGGAAACTGGAGAGACAACATGTCTTCATCTGACACTAAGCTGTTTCTCTAGGTTTAGAAATGCACTACCCCTGGGGTGAAAAAAACAAAAAAGCTCTAATGTTCACCAACTATTACGTGACTGCGCAGATACATTTTGAAAAGGAGGAATGCCAATGGGGTGGCAGTTTTTGGAGTAGCGGTGACTATTTCAGTAGATCCTGATCTGCATAATCCCTCTTCTTCTGAAGCAACTCCATTCCAGAAACTGTTTAATATGAATCACAACACAGTAGCCAGACCAATAAGCCCAATTTGGAGGAAGATCTATTAACCTGAGCACAGACTAATTTTTTTCCTGGTGTGCCCCTCTCTGACTGCAGCTTACCATCTCCTCACCAGGCAGAAGTGCAAACGGAGCAATCACTACTGTCTGCCCCATCTGTGCCAACACACAGCAGTTCTCTACCACGGCCACTAGAATCACTGTCACCACTGCAAGCATGGCCCCTCTTCCTCTCCAAGCGTACCTGCAGTTCCAACTTTCTTCGTGCATACAAAGCATAAGAGGAATGGCGAAAACTTAATGCATTACATCTCTCAGCATTTTTAGAATCAGTTTTCTCAAACATCTTCTCTAAAAAAGCCAGACCAGAGATTACTTTATGCAACCTACAAAATGTTCTGAGACATTTGGAATAGCTTACCTTTTTTACAGTGTGGGAGAAATACATTTGAAATATCCTACCTTTATTTGTTAGAGAATCCTTATCCTCTTTGGTTGTGAACCAAGCTTGACTAACAGCTGACACTTCTTCATTGCCCATTGGGGAGATTTCATCAAGTTGTTCATTCTGAAGAATCTTGAAAAGACCAACATGAAATCATCCAGTAAGATCTTCAGTTCTTTCTATCACCTTGTATTTAACATGGAGGCATAACTTGAAGGAAAATGAAACCGGCACACCTAGTTACCTTGCTGACTGCTCAGAAAATGCCACTTTTTAGATATGGCATTAAAAGTACATTCACCTTTCTTAAAACACATGAATAAGACGTAACATCTTAACATAGAGATGTGCTGATAATTAATTAGATAACATTCTTCATCCTGTTTAACGTCCACTGAATAGGAAGAGTCTCACTGGCTTTGGTGGAAAGAGGACTATGTGCAGCAACTCCAATCCAGAACTTTTAAATATGGCACACCCACAATGAGAACTGTATGTAACTGTTAGGACTGGTGACAAGACAAAGCATATTCAGGCCTGTTATAAACCTCAATTTATAATCAAAGAATGACAGAAATAACAGGTAAATTTGTCTTCTATGCAGATCACCACAGAGCAAATAATTATCAGTAGAAGGTTACGTCTATTACTATTTACTGTACAGCATTTTGGGGACGAAGTTAAACTACAAATAACCTCTTTCATATATAAAATGTTTCAATTGCATTTTTATAGAACAACATTTTACAAACAAGATCCATATGCAAATATATTAGTTTCATACTAAAAATGATCTTATTCATTTAAAAAGCCCTTTTTGCTACTTTTTTCCCCTTTCATTTAAACAAAAATGTACATCAAATAGTTCAATTTTGAAGTTTTACTGTACCTGAATCTGAGTAACAGTCCCTTCGTTAATCTCATCTTCAGCTACCTCAGTGGTAGCAGTCATGGTCACCTCAAAGCTCTGATCATTTTCTGAAACTTCAGAATGGGTAAGTTAGTTGTATACACTACTCTTGTAACATTTTTTATGCGTGCTACAGGTTTTATAAATTGCTACCTTCACACTGAAAATTTTAAAGAGGCCTTATTTGGTATTTATTTGTTAACACAGTAAAATCATCAAAATGATTATTAACTGTTCCTCTTCATAAAGTTTACATATGGGTTTTGAAATTTTCAGTTTTATACTTGACTATAACTAAGACCTAATGTGAAACATATAAATAAAAAGTGTTTGATTTGGTGCAGATACTTGGTACAGTATGAATGCATCCTTTCCAGCCCTATCTTCAGTATTTTCCAATTACTGAAGGACAACATTCAAATCTTTCAGCTGCACTTTTTCCCCAGTTTTGCTTCAACTTCCACATGATAATGCTTTTACTTCTAAGGAGCTTCTACTGAGTTCCACCAAATAAACAGCCACATCAGGCACTGTAAATTGGTATTTTAACTTGCTAGATCTGGTTTTGCCTCCCTTTGGGAGATTATGTTGAACTCTAATATTCAATCAACTTCCTTAAGACTAATTCAGTACTCGGCCTATCTCTTCTGCAACAATCTCTACCTTACAAAGACTGTACATCTCAGTATTACAAAACACAGAAATACTAACTACCGTGTTTCATCATTAAAAAAAACCTAATCGCTCTTTACAGGGGGACAGCATCTAGTTTGTTGTTCATTGACTTAGCCTTCAACTAATTATTCAATGCACCTGTGCTTGCAGTCCTCTATCTGTAAGGCAGGTTTATTTTGCCAGTACTGCATAGATAACAATTGCTGCAAAACCATCCAAGATGATACCTAAGTATATTAATAAAATTTGAAAAGAAAACATGCAAAATATTCTAATGTGATCCAAAGAGTCCACTTTTAACCTTTACCAACAGAAACATTTGCTACATTTGCTTTTTGCTTAAAAGAACTTACTTGGAACTGCAACAACAGAAATGCACGGAGTGGTATCATCAAGGCTTTGATCATCCTCTGATAAGCAAAGCCTCTTGTGTGGAGGTTCAGTGCTGTCTTCAGAGTCTACTTCATCAGTTTCTGACAACAAAAACATACACAGATTACTTTCTGTTAACAAAGTGGAGCTTTGGACCAAGTTCTGTTAACAAAGTGGACCAAACCAAAAGGTAGAAGCAAACGTGATAGGTTGGTTCAGTGTTTTACTACTGCCCAGGAACTTGGTCTGAGTTATGGGCAGTAACAGCTGACATGCTTTCTTCAACATACATTTTCTTTGTAAATTCCACCCACAGTCCATTACACACAAACAAACCCCTTAAGTCTACAGAAATTTGGGTACATGCTTGGTTCTAAGAACCCATTTCCACTGAAATAAATCAGAACAGCTATATCCTTGTTGGGCGCATACATACAGAATTTTGTGATTTATACTGAATTTGACATTTTACCCTTTGTAAACTGAAACAGAATAAATTGAACAAATTGCAGCGCAGTAAGCTGAATCCAAGTAGCTCACAGAATTTTGAGGGCAGGGAAGTATGGTAGTTGGATCAATGAAAAAAGAAGAAAAAATACTATGCAATAGAATTCTATACCATTTTGAGGGCAATGAAGTATAAGGTTCCCTTCAGTGTCCTGAGTCAAAGTCACAGAGTTCACGGTTTCTACTGTCACTGTGTCAGACTCTTCTTCAACTGTGCTCATACTCAAACCTGAAAGAGCAACACACAGATTACTTTTCTTCAGTCAGGCTGCCACTTTGACCATAATGCTGCTTCCTTTATCTCAACCAACCAGCATAAACTCCCACAGAGAATGACAAATGTCTGTCTGTTCTTTCACACGAACAATTCCACTGTTTAAGACGTTCACCTGCCTTTACTTTTCCTGCATACTTATACCTCACACGGGGTAACATTAGGTAATTTCAAAGCTACTTTTCCAGTTAAAAATAGTACCCAACCTCCCTATTCAGGAGCATTTGCAATCTACTACTGTGGTTTTTTTTAAAAACACAAACCTAGACTATTAGTTTTCCACATCTTATATTTTTTATCTCAGTAATATTTGTTCCACTGCTCATTTAATAATTTTACTATTATATAACCTAATGCTAGTCAGGACTAAGAAATATTTTTGTAGTGTCACACTACTCACAGCTGCACTATTTATAGATTGCTAAGCTGCAAAGTTTTATCCTCCTTCCATGCATATAACTAACCTGTGAAGCTAGTACTTTTTATTTACCATTGAAACAACATGAGCAACAGAAAAACTGGGTGCAAGCCATCACTAGTATAAAAAATTACTCGGAAAATAAGTTATCCAGGATAAGCAGTATACACTGAAGTCAGTGAACTAGGGCAATACAAAGTGATTCTGATAATCTCTTTTCCACTTTAAAGTACTACGAAGAAACCCAAAGCTTGTGAGAATTTCAATGTAAACTAGCACTATTACTAATTTTGAAATAAAACAAACCAAAACCCCACAAAAAAAGTTCTAATCCATCAAATACAAAGAAAGGTAACCTCTTCTGCTGCAGAAGCTACATGAAATCATCTCTAAAATATCCAAAAGCTTTGCAATGATTTCATCAGTTTTGAGCACTTGGGTTTGGTGACTGTCTTTGGCAGATTTGTAAAAAGAAAATATCATCCATTTCTCCTTGAAGTGCTCAGTCCATTTTATGTGTTTTCTCATATGTCAACAACAGAAGAAAATTACTTGGAACTTTTATTTTGAAGCCAAAATACCGTTACCGCCAATTTTAACTTAGTTGTTAAAAAATCACAGACTGTAGCTTTAAAAAAAAAAAAAAGTCACAACTACAATACAAAGCTTCCATGTACCAGTCAGGGATACCCATATACCCATACGTTAATGGAATTTAAAACCTGGATTTTAAATCCTCTTTATAACGTTAACATTAGTGCTTCAGCAGGAAATTATTAATTTTTAATCAGAAAACATGTTCTTTGGTATTGAAGATTCCCAAGAGCAGTGTTTTCTTGGAAGGATAAAACCACTGCTAGTCATTCTATAAAATTACTTATCACGTCTCAAGCTTGATGAAGATTTGGCACATCTTTAAGCACATATAGTGACTGATTCCTAGAATGAAGTGATATTACCCTTCTGAACACTTCAAATATTTCAGATACCGTTGACATTTTAAATCAGAAGGTTCTCAAATTTACTTTCGTATCTACCATCAGCAACAGCTCCTTGCCACATGCAAGTGTAGGAGGCAGTAACTTCCTTGGGATTCATCTGCTTCTGAGTTTTACAGCCTATTCTTTACTAGAAGTGATGTTTGCTGCACAGCTATAGTACTGATTTTTAAGAACCAAAAAAGGCATCCTTAACTCTAAAACACGAAACAAGAAATCCAAAGTGTTATAGCTAAATTAGCAGACTGTAACTTCTCCAACTCAGTTATGAGTTACTCATTTAATTTTTTGGGAGTGAACAAATTGAATAATTCTGGAGCACCCAAAGAAATAGATAGGTTCTCTTTTTCATGTCTATACGCACTTTCTGAATAACTTTTACTAGGGGGGATGCTCTAGCAAATAGCAAAAATTCCCAAAGTTACTTGAAATGCTGTGGAGAATTCTTCTTTAATTATACATTAAATATTTTCACTGTCTGTTATTCTTCTAAAATCAGCTGAAAGCACTTATTTTTTATTCTCACCACTATAAAGGCTTGAAAGACAGATTTATTTTTGTAAAACATGTTATGTCAATCATATACTTCATCTAAAGCCGATCTAGAAGCAGCAGAAACAATGGCACCATCCACAGCAGAAGACCATTCCTGCTTTTTATTGAAAGAATGCTGAAAAGTGAATACAGAGATAGCAAAGCTGGGCCATTCTTTCATCAGTTACTCAGGATTTGCTGAGAATCAAAGAATGTGTTTATAAGGTTAGGCTCCCAAGTCAAAACCACAAAGGAATTAGGCTTGTCCGTTTGCATTCTCCCCCTCGCTGGTTTGCCATGTTAGAAGAGAAAAGGATACGTCCATACATCCAAACCTGGCATTTCTGTCAAAGGTGGGGAAGACGATACACCACCACCAATAGTTGCTACCCTAACACTTCCATACAAAGAGCTGTCACAGGACCAAATAGCCAACAGCTGAGGCACCACAACGAACAGCAGCACTGATTCTTCTGATCAAGTTAGACATCTACACTTGTTTGCTTGAGCTCCCAGGTACTCCGGACAAAGCACCAAAAACTGTGCACAGCGCACTCTTCAAGGAACTGCGATTTCCACAGAAGCACTCCTCAACGTAACTCCTGGACCAAGCAGGGTTTTGTCACTTTTTGCCAATCTCTCAAGAACGGTTTATCCCAACAGTAAGTGCAGGCTCTCCAGAAAAAAAACAATAATGTCCTGCATTAGATACCTGAGATTCAGCATATCCCAAGTTCTCTGAGTAAAGGTAATAATCGTAACCAAGCCTTGATAAAAAAATTAGGAAGAGCCAAATCTTTGATCTGACTGGAAAAATTCACATCAACTTTAATAGATGTGGCCTTGGACTTCAACTGAAAACTGACTGCAAAAAACATGAGGAGTCAAGTCAAAGTCAAATACATATTTTGGACATCATTTTTTATTCATTAGACTACACAAATACAAGAAAACTGAAGGAAACAACTGAACTTACTCTTTCAAGATAGAGCGCTAACCCATGAAGACATGAATTAGTGACCGAAAAGGGAGAAAAAAAAAACAACCAAGTAACTACAGTGGTTCTTCTATGTGAATAGGAAACAATCTTCAGATCTTATAAAAATCACTGCTTTACCCTTTAATAATGACGGAACTACCACGTATGCTGAAGATACACCGAATATGACATATGATGGGAGTTTATGGTGAGCTCAGTGGAGAAAGCACAGTGCTGCTGCAGAAGACAACACCCTCTGATGCAGGCTTCTTTGATACTGGCTGCAGGGACACTGTATTCGCCCGATGTCCTTGATTTATCACGGGGTGACAGCCGAAGCCCTGCTAAACAATGCCATACCACCGCAGAGGTATTTTAGGATGTGCCATGCAAATTCTGTTTAATACAGACACCTGTAAATACACTGCACGTCCACTCTTGAAAAAGTTAAATACAAAGTTAATGACAGCCAAATTTAATTAGTGAGAATTACGACATGAATAGTCACGTCACCTCCAAAATATCACCTTTTCATACCTTCACTAAGTATGCTTTTGAAAATGCATTGCTTTCTATTTAAAACAAAAAGCTTGCTTTAATTTTTAAATGCATGACCTGAGACTTTTCTTTAATTCTTGACTCAAACATATTCTTTATAGAGATACCAATCTACGACTAATATTTTATGTTCTGAAGGAGCGTGTTAGCTTGTGGGGGAAGGGAACACTGTTGGATGCACATCCACTTACAGTGTGGATGCATATTACGGAATGCAGTGAAGACTGCATGATCTTAAATCCCTAAGGTAGCAGCTTAGTGTAAATTTAATAAACACTTTCTGACTTGTTAGATTTTTGGGTGCATTTACTGAATCCAACATTTTTAAGAGTTGCATTACAATTTTAAACAGGTTTCAACATGCAACCAAACAGACAGGAAAATACTTTGCCTACAAGAACCATTTAATACAGAATTCCTATATAAATTTTCCACTAAAGCCACATAATACCGCAGTTCTTATTTATTTGGGAAACATGAAGCAGATTTAGGCAGGAAAAAACCCCATAAAGCTGATTTCATACCAACTTACAAAAAAATTGAACATTTTAATACAAAATTTCTGTAATTCTAAATCATCTTCATCAGGCAGATGGGCTCAATTATTCTGTGGGCTGTAAAAATTAAACACTTCTATGAAATAGTGTTTTTACCCTTGCAGACAGAATTCTGTCATTAAGCCTCATTATTAACTGAGTATTATGTCTGGCCTTCCATGGACTGTTGTAAATCTTTTAAATTTTCTACATGAAATTGTATTAAAGGCTGTGTTCTCTGCACTGGGCAAAAAGTAAAAGGGTATTTCACTAAATCCTGTAAGAAGCAAAAATTGAAGTTTATTAAGGGAGGCTTCCGGCTATTGAGGCATTTAACTGGAACAATCACATGGGATGCACTGGGATTTCAAGGCATTCATTCAACAGTAACACAAAGGAAACAAAGTAATTACAGGACCCCATATACCTCATATTTAAGGAAGCCTGAATGCTTAGTGTATTCCAGACCATGGCTCTTATGTAGTTAATACTTATAACACATAATCAGGAGTTTTCGCTATTCAACTAGCGCCAATTCTCTTATGCTATTATTTAACAAGAAACCTTCTCCCCACAACAAATGGGTTCCACTCAAATCTAAAAATCCACCACGCAGAAATTGTCTTTAACAGCTGCAACAATGGATGTAAGAGGGGACCAAACTGCACAGGTATCAAACAGAAGCACCCAAAGACCTGAGTTTGAGAAGGAGGAAGATTTATTAAAGTGTATCAGAACGAGATTACAGTCCTTTAGGAACAGTTACATTTTACTCATCAGTGGCATTTAGAGAAATGGGCCACCACAGAAACTGAATATATGGGAGACACCATGGGACAAACTGTGCTCATTTGCATTGATCCAAATTTGGCAGAACTCCATGAGTTCTAGCCTATCCATTGATATTTTAATAAAAAGCACTGAGCATGCTTTAAGTGTCACACGGGGCCGGGGGGGAAAGGAGGCTAAGTACCAGCTCTTTCAAAAGAAAAAAACACAGCAAGTTTTAAGCTTTCTTTTACAGAAACAGAAAATGGCTCTCAGGCACAAGGTTATGACTATTGATAAAAATCTTCATTAGTATGATATGTACTAAAATAAATATTCTTTTCCTTTCATGTAAATCCAGTTTCATTTAAGCATTGCAGTAACTTCTTCACCTTTATAAAGTCAGGAATTTAGCATGCAATAAAATATGAGAAGTTGATTGTTATCCTAACTGTACAAGGCGTAAGATTGATGAGCAAAGCCACCGCTCTGTTGCTTTCTGATGGACAGACAAGTATAGAATTAACACTCATAAATAAGGGACTATTAGAATACGTAAAATACAGTACAGACACTTGGATGTCTTTCTCTCTGATGTACCCATATTTTATAATTTTGAGTGGTTAAGACAAAAATCAGTATTTTTAGGCATTCTGTGCAAGAAGTTTTAATTAAATGTTCAATCTTTTTCGGTAAGTCATAAAACATCATCTAAAAAGTTTCAGTAACTGTCTGGAAAACAAGCATGAAATTGTTGCCAGTATTATATTCCTGTGGATTGATGGAAATGAGACTCTGAATGAGATGCATCCACCTCATTGCAAAACATACATATATCTCCTGGTTTTGCAAAGGATTTTAACTATACTGTCAAGAAGCCAATTTACATCTATGGCCAGAGCAGCACTGGCAAACAAAAAGCATTTTCTAGATTACTTCAACACATAACTTAAAACGGCCAGGTGGGGCTGAGCAATTCACTCTTTGTGAATGAGGAGACACAAATACTATCTGTCAGCTAAAAAGGTAGCTAGTAGAAGCGTAATATGCTTGCTGTGCCCAAGTGCACAACCAAGAATAAAGAGACCGCAAAAAGAATGAAAAAAGAAAAAAAGGCTTGTCCGACCGGAATCCTTTATTTTGGCAAAACAGAGAGCATAACTCTAGTGCAGAAAAGCCTGGTACCGCTTTTAGATGAAACGCCCGATCTTGGCAAAGTTACACATTTCAGACTCCACTTAAAAATAAAGCCCCAAGCAACCCCAAATCACAACTCTCCCTGGGAAAAAAAAAACCCAACACATACGATTATGAAACAAAACTGATAAAAGCCACAAGCTTAGGATACCCCAACCGCAGACCCAACGAGGGCAAATCAGGAGATTTAAAGGCGTTCGTGCAGGTGGCCTTTTATTACAGATATCAAGGTAAAAGGAAGGCAGTTTAAAGCAGAAATAGCAAACAAAAGAACCCCCGCACGCCACCCTCCCCCTCCCCTGCCCTCCCAAGGGAGCCGAGGTTTGGTCATTTCCAAGTTTTTCCCTATTTTGCCGCGCTCCCCACCCCTCCCTTCGCCTTTCCAAATTTCCTTCTGCGCGGCGCTCCCGCCGCCCGGCAGCACCCCGGGCACGGCGGGCGAACAGCGGCCCGGGGCAGAGAGCCGGCGGCAGGCAGCGGCGCTGCCAGCCCTGCCCCAGCCCCGGGCACTGCCCCCGGGGCGGGGGCGGCTCCGCGCCTCAGGGCCCGCCTCAGCCCCCCGCTGCCCCCCGGCCGCCAGCGCCGCCATTTGGTCCCGGGCCGCCGCCGCC
>VUYV01000151.1:1034419-1054207 GCA_008711295.1 Anarhynchus alexandrinus
GGGGCGAGGCGCGGAGCCGGCAGCCCGCGAGCCCGCCGGAAGGACCCGCCGCCCGCCTCCGCCGTCGCTTCCGCCCCCCGGGCCGCGGCGCCACTAAAGCGCACGGGCCGCGGGGTCCGCTGTGGTAGCGGTGCCGCCATGGAGCGCACGGCGGCTTCTCCTGCCTCACCGCTGGGGAGGCGGGAAGGGATCCCCTCTCCCTCCGTGCCCGGCCCTGGGGAAAAGCTGCTCTCTCCGGCCGCGCTGCCTTTATGGTTCACTCTTCGTTTCCCTTCTGCCTGACGACCTGAAAAGAAATAAATGGCGTAATATCAAAAATGAGCCTGAAAAACGAGGATAAACAAGCGCCTGGTGGTGTGCAGCCTGTGGTGGTCACCGCCTCACGGAGCAGGTGCCTGCAGGCACCATGGCTCTTGGTGAAAAAAAGCGACCTGCTGAGCCCCCTCACAGACAGGGTGGGGTAGATCGTGGCAAGAGGCTGTGTGGAATCCCCTGCCTGTGATTTTATGTCTAAAAATCTTGTTACACTTAGAATCACAGAATGGTTTGGGTTGGAAGAGACCTTAAAGATCACCTCGTTCCAACCCCCCTGCCATGGGCAGGGACATCTCCCACCAGACCAGGTTGCTCAAAGCCCCATCCAGCCTGGCCTTGAACACCTCCAGGGATGGGGCAGCCACAGCTTCTCTGGGCACCCTGGGCCAGTGCCTCACCACCCTCACAGTAAAGGATTTCTTCTTAATATATAATCTAAATCCACCCTCTTTCAGTTTAAAACTGTTTCCCCTCATCCTATCGCTACACTCCCTGATAAAGTGTCCCGCCCCATCTTTCCTGTAGACCCTTTGGGTACTGGAAGGGGCTATAAGGTCTCCCTGGAGCCCTCTCTTCTCCAGGCTGAACAGCCCCAAGTCTCTCAGCCTGTCCTCATAGGGGGTTCTGCCACAAAGCACCTTTTTGGCTATCTCCCTTAGTGTGGTGGACCTCCAGCCACATCCTCCCCCAGACCTTGGGAGCTTTAAAATGTGCCCACATCCCCTGTAAACAGCTTTTCTGCAAACCTTCCTCACAGGCTGTAGGTGTTCCAAAGCCTTGGGAGAGGCTGGCAGAATCCGTTCGCCAGGCAGGATTTGTTTATCCTAAACATCTGGTGCCTTTTAATACCTTAAAACCCCCAAAGTGTCGAAGATACCTGCAGGGGACTGGTCAGTGTGACCAGGAGAGCCCTGTGCACTTCTGAAGCAGCAACTGGGGGGAGGAGAGGCAGGACAGATGCCACATCTAGTCCAGGATATCTTAAATGGGGCTAAATGGCTATGGCTAGGCAACTGGATCTTACCCACAACGTTTTGGGTCACTGTTTGCCCTGAGCACGCTACAGCTTGGAGATACTGGGGCGAACAGGGTCCTCCCTGCATGGCTCTTCCCAGGGAGTTTCTATGGAAGGGAGCATAGTAAAGCTCAGTTTCACTGTCTCATATTAGGTTAAAACATAGTCATGAGGAAAAACTGGGCATTTGCACCTGTAAAACAAAGGCTTGTAGCTGGGACATGGAAGCAGAGGGGCTAAGACTCAGCATTGTAACGGGGAGGCAGGGCCGGGTAGGGAGGAGACATTGCACGTAAAATTAGGGTGGTGAAAGAATGGAGATGAAATGCATGGCTGGGACAAGGAGAAGGTAGCGGGGACAAGGAGCTGAAAGCAGGGTCTACAGCATTTGTTTTGTTTGAAACACACTTAAATGAACTCCGGTGTCTGTGTACTTGGTCTTTCTGGACATCACACCTCAGGGATCTCAAATTCCACCTCCAGTAGTTGCCTTCCAGGGAGAAGTTTGTTTTAAGTGCCCAGTGCCCTTAGGCACTCCTTGGCCAAAGTAGAGGTACAATTCGCTTTTCTAGGGTTGCATACAGCTGTTTGACTCACCAGCCCATGATCTCTTGCAGCTTCCCCCCCCCCCCCCCCCCCCCCTNCTTTTTTGAAGTACATCTCTCTCTTTTTGTTTTTTTTTCTTTTTTTCCCAAGGCGGCTGTGGTCTTGCTTTAAAAATAACAGGATATCACTTAGTTGAGCTGTACTAAAATGCATAATCAGGAGGCTGAGTTCAGACTGTACAAGAAGCAAAAGTTTTGATATTTCATATATGCCTTCATCACATGACAGTTTCTAGAACGACCTCATGTAGTAAGCAGCAAACACGAAGAGGACTCCTTCCATAGCATGCTTATTTTCTCCGTATGTTATCCCCTCAGTTAGGAGCTTTTTTCATGCTGGATATAAAGTCTTTCTCCTTATTGTCTTTTTGTCTTATGTATCTGGATGTACCTTGTAGAAAACAAGATTTTAACTGTAAAATCTGCACCTTCTCTTACATAGTGGTGGTGTTCTGGGATGTGTTGTAACGAGATACAAAGATGATAAGCTGCTGCCGCCTGATATTGTGGCAGCACTTTGTGGACTGGGGCACCGGGAACTCTGTGCCACCGTCACATCTGTGCCTTAGTCACAGATCTGCAAGACTTTTTACACAGTTTTGGGATTATGACCTCCATTTATGCCCTGTTCCCCATTTGTGCAATGGAAATAATATCACTTTCCTGACAGATACATGATACAACCACACTCAGGAACGTTTACTTTATATCAGATTCAAGATATATGTAGAAAAAGCGATGACTGGAGTTCTCTGGTGTTTTATGAAGAGGATGAAATCTTACTCTGTTAATGGACTCTTGTTCTGTGAAGCAAATGGTATTCATGCATCCTGAGTTGTCTCATGTTAAGGGAACAATTACATGCGTATATACCTATTTACATTGATGAAAGAATCAAACACAGAGTCTGCTGTAGACTTAACAATCCCCTTTTTAAAGTAGCAGTTAGTTTTTTACCTGTCCATACAGTTTTCTTCCAGAAGACCTATGTCCCTGGTAGCCACCAGGTGTCTCTACTGCAATGTGCTCTGGACCCACCAGTTTCGTCTCAGAGATGGAACTTGTCTCCCTTTGCTGCGATGAAGTTAAAGCTAAATTAGCATTGCTCTGTAGGTACAGTATGTTCACTCCTCAACAGGCATTAGGGGAAAAGTGAGACTGTGGCACTGCTGGATAAGAAGATGTGAGATGGAGGATCATCAGCATGCCGATGACTCACAGTAAATCCTGAAGGCAAAGTGTAAACTTAATAATCCTAAATCTGATTATGTGGACGGTGACAGGAAGTACAGAGGACTGAAAGCTCGGTGTAGATCCTTTTTCTTAATAGAAGAAAAAAAGTTTTATTCTGTAAGATTCAAGAGAAGAAAAGCAAAAAATGGAAGTTAGAGAAGGCCTTGAATTATATGTATTAAATACTGGGAGGTGGGCAGGGTGGATGATGTACAAGATGACAAACAGTATGGCTGGCCTTAGTAGCTTGCTTTTGAACTGACCCGCAAGAGTGTGTATGTTGTGAATATGAAGTAGGTGACAGAGAGTAGTAATCAATACAGGAAGCCCTGGAACAGGTTTTGATGTAGCTGGAAGAGAAAATCGTAGATCTTGGTTGTATTGTCAAATCCATGGGCTGGGGTACGAACACATCGCTTACTGCCTTCTGCCGGGGCTAAGGGAGACTGGTGTCCTGGGTGACGTGCAGCTGAGGGCCCGGGGGCAGTAAAGGGTGGTGGAGCAGTTGCAGGGCTGGGCAGGTAGCACAGGTGAACTGACAGGGATCCCCCTGATGTCAAGTCAGAGCACTTAGCAGAAGTGCAGGAGATATTTTGCACAACTCCTTTATTTCTGTCTCTCATGTTAACTGGCTGGGATCAGCATGCCTAAAACCTACGTAAATTGCTTTAAACATTGAAGTCCTGCAGATCCCAGCGGGCAGTCCAAACTACTAACGCTTCAGATCAACCTCAGCACTTAGGGCACCTCTGTCTGGGAAGTCCTTCAGGCTCTGAACTTTAGTTTCCCAGGGATACATGAAGTATTTTTGTTCTGAGATGAACAGCTACCTCCCATCCTCAGCTCCACTGAGATGCACTTTCAGACAAACATTTGGGGTGAAGCTGCTCCTTTCCTTCGGTGTAGAGAGCACCAGCATCCCGATAGGTGAGCCTTCTCCTGCAGTGGACAGGTACAGGACCATTCCCTGGAGCTTCAGAGGACCTGGTTGTGGGGAAAAGTATTGAATTTGGAGGAGTTTTTACTTATATTTAATTTATTACCAGTTAGCACCAACTTCTGATCACTGATTCAGGTATCAAAAAAGAACATAAACAATCAAACACTTAATTAAACACATTTTCTCCCTCTTCTGCAGACCCAACTTCCCTTAGATGCCTGGTGGGTTTATGCTTAGGCCATCCCAATGCATTTGGTAAGGTGACAATGCAGCAGGCTCTTATCGGGTGTGTAATACTTTCTTTCTGCTGCATTTTTCTTCTTAATGATGTTTCTCGGCTCTAGCCTGGGTCACTGATGGGCTGCAGTCCCTCAGGGGTGTCCCTGCCCCGGTGCAGGGTGTCCCTTGGGAGTGCACCCCTTTGGCATGGAGCATCTCCTTCCAGGAGCACATCTCCAGCCACACCTCTCCTCAGCTATCTCTCTCTTTGCCTGTCTCTTTCCATGTATCTCCTCCTTTTGGAACTTTCCACTTCCTATGCTGCAGAAAGGATGGGGATCTCAAGGGTTTTGACTTCTGGAAGTTCATGTTATACGTGAAATGATTAAATGCAGAAGGAACTACTAATTTCAGTGGACTGGATCTCACCAGGGAGATCTTCGGTTGTATGTCTCTGCACTGGCAGCAGAAGGAGCTTTGGTGCTCACAGGGGAATGGTCCTTCTGTGCTGCCATAGTATGTAAGATGTGCCTTGCTTAATGCAGTCTGGTGCACTGGTCCCAGTTCAGACCCTGGACTGGCTTACTGTTCTTGTTTGTGGTTTCATGGAAAGATGCTGTCACAAATGAGGTTGCTGGAGCACCTCTCCTATGAGGAGAGGCTGAAAGAGTTGGGGCTGTTCAGCCTGGAGAAGAGAAGGCTCCGGGGAGATCTTATTGCAGCCTTCCAGTACCTAAAGGGGGCCTACAGGAGAGCTGGGGAAGGACTTTTTACTAGGGCATGTAGTGACAGGACAAGGGGGAATGGCTTCAAACTGGAAGAGGGCAGGTTTAGATTGAACATTAGGAAGAAGTTTTTCACTTTAAGGGTGGTAAGGCACTGGAACAGGTTGCCCAGAGAGGCTGTTGAGGCCCCATCCCTGGAGGTGTTCAAGGCCAGGCTGGACGGGGCCTTGGGCAGCCTGGTCTAGTGGGAGGTGTCCCTGCCCATGGCAGGGGGTTTGGAAGTTGATGATCTTCAAGGTCCTTTCCAACCTAAACCATTCTATGATTCTATGAAATTGTGCCCTTTTTCCCAGCTCGTTGCAATCCACAGCACTGGAGTTTCTCCTCATCTGGCTGCATGGATTTATCTGTTGTGCTCACTTAGTGCGAGATGCTCCCTCTGTCCCTTTGGGCTGGTAGAGCTGAACCACTAATTTGACCCACCAAATGTCCGCTGCTGTATCTCCGTCCATACCCAGTCGCACTGACAGGAGTCGAGCAGCTGAGCAGCAGCAATTCAGGATTCATATTCCAAAAACACATCTTCATGTCAGTCATAAAATTTTGCTCCAAGCAAAAGGCAAGTCCACAGAGAAGAGCTGGACTCTCTCTTGCGGAAGTTTTTCACTTTAAGGGTGGTAAGGCAGTGGAACAGGTTGCCCAGAGAGATTGTTGAGGCCCCATCCCTGGAGGTGTTCAAGGCCAGGCTGGACGTGGCCTTGGGCAACCTGGTCTAGTGGGAGGTGTCCCTGCCTATGGCAGGGGGGTTGGACTAGATGATCTTCAAGGTCCTTTCCAACCTAAACCATTCTATGATAATATGATTATCCCCTGACTAAACCTTTGTACGAGCGTTTTTTCCATCCTTTCCCAAGGGACTGTATATTGCTGTCACAGACATGGAGGTGTTACTCTCTAGGGCAGGGAATTTCTGAGTGGAGGTAGCAGTTGGCACAAGCTGGAGGGAACAAACGCAGAGGGAACGACACCTCTCCTCGCTGCACTATCCTGCAAACAGTCTGATTCCTGTTTGTTTATGAGATTATTCATATTTGCATAGATTTCTGTCTGCATAGATATGTATCTAATTACATATGGGTATAGCAAATATATTCATTACTTATTTATAGAACAAACTATATTTTTATATATAAAAACCCTAGTATTTATCTAACACTTGTTCATTTATATGCTCACAGTTTGGTAGGTGCTGGCTCTGGAGGATTGCTCAGGCTCTGAAGAGCTGCCATGAAAGAGACATGACAGAGAAAGAGTAACAGAGCATGGTGTGAGCTTTTGTGGCTTCTCCACTGCAGAGTGAGTCTCCTGTAAGAGGAGTTACTACCTTGGGGCCTGACCTAGGAAAAATCCTGTGGAGAGTGGTCACTCATTTTGAGACCTTGTCTTTGGTGACAATCTCATATATTTCCTCGCTTGCACCTGAGTGAGGCTGTAATGGACTGACCCACCTTGAAAGCCTCTGGTGAGATGTTTGGAATGCCTGCTGTGTCGCTTACCCTCTGTCAGAGCCCTGGAAAATATTAGAGAATGTCAACGTATTCAGGAGCCTCATACACGGTCTGTGGAGGTGGGAAAGAGGGCATTTTCCTTTCTTTTTTTTTCCTGAAACCTCTACTGAGACACCTAAATTACCATCACAGTCAGCTTAGGCTGTGTGGGCAAGCACTCTTACCACCTGGGTTGCCATCTAGAGGTGCCCAGCTCTCCCCGCAGACGGGGCCATAGCAGTAGTGATCCCACGGAACCTAACCTGAGACTAGCAAAGTTTGTGTTGATATAGCTAAATATGAAGAGGAAAAAGGAGCAGAGTCCCAGAGACAGTGAGAAGAGGGCAAGCTGCCATCGAGGTCTACATGGGTTCTGAGCTGCCAGTGGCTTTGGGATGATGCATCCTTCCTGCTAGTGGGTATACCGGGAAGGGAGCGGTGCAAATTCACAGTATCCATAAAGGATTTGGTGGCTGGAGGGGATATCCAGGAGAACAGGAAGGAGGAACCGGTTTCTGTAGGATGGGGGTATGGACAGTAGAAGAGGAGAAGGAAAGGGTTTTTACAGAATCGCTGGCGGAAGAGAAGGAAGAGAAAAGGACAGAGCAGATGGGAGGAGCAGATGGATCCCGGTTGGGAAGCGACTTACTGTGTGCCGCCGAAATGGAAGGCGCTGATGGCAGGGGGAGGCATGAGGAGAGGGTGGCAAAATTTAGTTCTTGCTGTAGGAGGGACAGACAAAAGTGGGCAGGTGCTTTCTGCGTGGCATCGTGCACAGACTGTGTGGGCAGGGGCTGTGGGTGGGCAGGGGAGCAGCAGCTGTGCAAGGGAGGGAGGGACAACACGGGGGACAAAAGCTGGTTCCTTGGCCTATGTTACCCATAAAATTCCAGTAATTGGAGCTGTATGGTCATGGTCCTGAACTCTCCGAGGAGCTGTGGGAGGAGAGTGATATATTCCACATTGGAAAAATGCATCCTGTTTTGGAGCTGCAGGTTGATTTAGCTTTCATGTAGGTTCAGCATTTTGGCAGTGTTCGCCAAATGCTGGTTACCATGAAAGCAATGACAAAGCTCCCGTGCATTTGAAGGGAAAAAAATGTTTTCTTCAGGCAAAATGTACCATTTATCATGTAATTCTGCTCTCTGCTGGCAGATGGTGCTGTGATATATCCAGGAACCGAAAACCAGCTTCTTCAACTCAGAGGGGATGTCAGCAAACATCATCTACTTTTTATTTTCATTCTGGTTTGTTCCATTTGTTTTACTACTGCTCCTCTTTGTTGTTCTGCTTCCAACTTACACTATCAGAGCAGGTCAGCCAGTTTTATTTTTGTCTCTTTGGATTAGCGCAGAGCTGGCAGGCAGAACTCAACTCCAAACCCAAATCTTTCCATTGGAAGAAAAGCTATTCATGGCATTATTCCCCTCAATGTAGGATTTTCTTGTGTTTACAGAACCTGCCTTTTGGGCCCAAGCTGGTCTTGCAGCCTCCCTTTAATAGTAGCCTGGAGTTTCTGTCAGTAGATACACCAGGGACACAACCTAAACAACGCCTGAGGGTCACTTCTGTCCCAGTTTTTAATGTTTCTTTTTATTTTATCTCACTTGCTTGATATTGTGGCTCATTGCTGATTGTTTTACTTGCAACATACAATGTGATTAAAGGTTTCTCTCAGTGGTTTCTTTCTGGGAAACAGCGAAAGACAACCCCGAACTCTTTTCTATTGAAAAAAAAAGAATATTTGAAGGAATTAGTGAAGGGTGGGATCAGCCTATTTAATCTCTAAATTTAAAGGTCTAAAAAGCTGCCAAAAAATCAGCTATAGACCTCATCTGCTTTCTAGAACTGCTGTCCAAGAGGTGCCTAAACTCTTCCTATGTCTCCTTGCTTTGCTTGAGAGGTCCCTGGAGCCCTGCACCCATATTCTTGGAGAGCGGCTGAAAATGCTAGAGCTGAAGGCCAGAAGCACCAAGAAGAAGAAAGACCCTATTCCAGCAGCCAGCACACTTGGAGTCAAACAAGGATTTCTGTCACTAGCCTTAATTTTTTCCAGTGAGGGTGTAATGTAAAAGTCTCGCACACTCCTGGGTGTGAGAGCCCTGTTTTGTCCTGCCCAACTAAGCATCAGGCTTCCTACCCTGGGCTCATTGTCAGGCTCTGTGTAAGAATAGAGGGAGCAGCCCACCAGCCTTCACCATCCCTGCCAGAATGCAACATGACTGAAATGATCTGGGTTAAGAAAAATGTCCAAATAGTCCATTTTTTTTTTGACTCTTGTCCAATTTTTTGTTGGTTTTCTGCTTTGCCATGGATCTTTTCAGTGACCCCACTTTTCAGCACAAACCTGTTACAAAGGCACAGGAGAGGGCTGCAGGACATGTGAGCAGAAGTGGTTGCAGGAGAAGTACTTTAGGAAGCTCTTTAGATGGCTTCACTGTTGAGGAGAGCATGCCCGTGGACACATGCCCCATGTTGAGGAGGAGCCTAGATACAAGCCTGCCAACTCCCGGGACAGGGATTATGCCAGTAGCTGTCACGCAAAGTGAAGTAAGCACCAGTGCTCCTCTCATGTCCTTCCCTTTTAATGAGAAACCAGTCCCTTAGAGACCTGTTCTGAGGTAATGGCCAGGTGGATAGGTCCTCTTAGGAAGCCTGTGCCTAACACTTCCTGTGGATGCCTCACACTCAAGAAGAAGAGATGGAGGCTAATTTAGACACACAAGATCATCCTCCAGAAATGTCCAGAGGCACTTTTCTCTCTCCTCTGACATCTTGAGAAACATCTGCATTTACATCAGAAGGACCAAGGAGACGCCTCTGAAGTATAAGTGTACCTGGGCCTCAGGTAGCAGTTTTCAAAGTCAACAATTCATAAATAACATCAATAATGACAGTCCAATCCAGCATAACTGCGTTCTTCAGATGCGTTTATCTTGCTGATTGCAATACCACCTGAAGTCAGAGAGAATGAAGGATTCTGAGTGCAAGATTGTACCCAGTGCCCAGTTTCAGCGGTGATTCGAAGTGCGCATGTCCCTCATCTTGGATTCTCTCATATGTTCAGAGCAAGGCTCAGACGTGCCGAGGGCTCTAAAGAGTGGGCTTCTGTGCCCATATGCCGATGCACTGGTGTTGGGGAGGTTGAGTACGAGTGCAAGAAGTTTGTCTCTTGGAATATTCATTGCAGGGTAGGGCTTGAAACCCGAGCCACAATTGATCTCTTTTTTCCTGTCAGAGATGCACAAAACCTGGTGAGAATAATCTTCAGAAGCAATCAAAGCAGTAAATCAGATTTGGCAATTTACAGGGCAGTGGCCAGGATAACACTTTCCATTTCCAAAAGTGACAAAGTGATATGTTTCTGGACCTTAAAGAGGCCTGTATTTCCATGCAATTTAGCAGAAATATATTTCACATTCTAATCTGATTTCCTAGGCTAGAGAAAAAGTGACTAAATGAGCCGATAATACCACCTGGCAGCTGTCAAATGACTGTTTGCTGTCTAGAGAGAAAACGGAAGAACATAAGTTCTGAACTCCTGCTACTTAAGTTAGAGGATGAAAGAAATAGAAGGGGTTTAAGTTGGAAATGAGATCATGCATTATGCCCTTTGGACAGCATGTAATCTGGCTAATGGCATCAAGGAGCTATATAAATAACTTCATTAAAATGAACTTGTTTCAAATGAGCTAAATAAATCAGACTCATTTGTCAAAGAGCTGGGATGAAATAATCAGGTTAATTTAAAGCTGCTCGCTGGGGGCACGATTCCTGAATTTGTTCCACCAGTGAAACTGCCATCAGTAGCTTCAGTTGCCAGTGGGAGCGCTGAGCCCAACATGAAAATGCAGATGGGGCTTCCACATCTGCATATTCAGGAGCCCCTCTCTTGACTCTGTAGCAGTCTCCAGAATCCCGCAGCTGGAAGTGTGTGTGCCAGGGTGTTTAAAGGATGGTTCAAGACCCACCGGATCTAAATCCTTCGCTGGTGGTTGTGAGCGGTTCAGCCCCTGAGCTGCACTCTGCTGTCTGCTCTCTGCCTCTGAATTAAGGGTGAAATTAATTTTCTGGAAAGCTAACTGCTTTCGGTACCTATCCCTGCCTTGGTGGGAGGGAGTACATGATGCAACAGGTCTTCTCCCCACACTTACTTCAGTGCTTTGTGTCTATATTTTCCCTGTTTTCATTATGTCCTTTGGTTGAGCAGTTTCTGCAGAGGTCAGAAGGATAAATTTGGTTCTTCAGGCTACAGCTGAACATGCTCCTCTGTGGTCCCAACAACCCTTACCTTTCTAGGGATGAATAATTACCTGCAGTAAACACAGTCCACTGCAGTCAGTCGAGCTGTGCGGATTTAGACCAACTAAGTATGTGACTCGAGAGAGTGAATGAGTAGGAGGATTGTCCTGTCCAGATGTAGGCTGTCTGTCTGTCTGTCTTTCCTGGTTTACTGCAAACCTCAGTTCCGAGATCCTTGGATTGTGCTCCAGTGGAGCAGGAGCTGCCCATATACCATCATCATGCATTGTACAACCTTTACCGTGTAATCAGTTTTCCTCTGTTGCATTTTGGATACTTTTCTTCTACACAGTGAAGGAAAAGGATGAGGATATGGATTTCATGGAAAAGGAGTTTACAGCCAGCATTTACAGCCAGCCACATTTCAAACAAAGGAGCAAGAAATTGATTCTTCACGTTTATATCTGCCAAGATCAGAGTTGGGAGTACGGCCCATTGTGCTCTTACACAAGGAATCTGCCCTGACGTGTCTGTAGCTGGCAGCTATGGATTTACCAAATGAGAAACTGGACCGTGAATTCAACTTTCAGCAATAAAAAGCCTTTCGGCTGTTTAACACATCTTGGTCCTGCCCTTTGGTTGTGCTCCAGCAATGATCCCCCAGCTCAGTTAAAGGATAGTGCAAATGACTTCAGGCTGCAAGAGGAGTTCCTCCTTCCCGGGGAGCTGATTTATCCAGCTTGGTTGCTGATAGCAACCTCTGGGCTACTTTAGCATTGTGAGATGAAAACAACTTTAGGGATCTGTTCACCAAAGACGTGGTGGATACTCCAACCTCACTCTGTCCTTTTGGCTCAATCAGCTAGGTGACATACTGCCCGAAGACTGTCCTAATCACGGGTCATCCTCTGGTTCCCAGCCCGGTCGGTACCTGTAGATGGGTACATAGCTGTGCTTCCCTGTGGGGCACACTGACCCCACAGGGTTTGTGGTGTTGTTTTTTAAGGTCAGTGATGTATGTTTTTAGCAATCTGGGGCCTCATGTGGTTACGGTGAAAGGTGTGCAGTCACCACCCACCTCTCAGTGGGGTCAGCTCAGAAGCAAGTGCTGGGCAGAAGCTAAAACGTCTTCCCAGAGTCTGGGGTACGGGGGAGCATGGCAAAGAGATCCCCAGCGAAGAGCTGCAGGATTCAGCTCACAACCAGCTCAAAAAGGGATCGAACTAATACATCCTAGACTTTATTATCAGGATTTTTCCATCGGCTGAGATTCCCTTTCCCCTCCCAAGTCTGAGTTACAGGGCAGCTTTCTCCTCTGGTAGGCATTAATAAACGCAGCAGCTCACCTCGGGCTGACACAGCTGCAGCGTTCATGCAAGTCACATTGATATCAAATAGCAGCCATATGTGCGGGGCCAGAGGTTGTACTGCTGCGGTATATTTGATGTGATGCAGAATGATGTGCTAATCTGTTAGTAAATGTCAGCATGCTGTCTGCAGTGGAAATCGAATCACATCTAAACAAAGAACTTTGCTTCAAGTATGAAAGTTGTTTTTGTTATTACAGGTTTCTTCATTACGATAATTTTGATAGTGGCAGTTTCTCTCTATAGGACTGAAACACATTATTCTCTCACTTTTTTGAGCAGAAAGGAGTGATCCTCTTAGGGATTTGAATGCATCTGGAAGATCTTTTCATTATGTGCTTTTTTTTTTTCATGCCAGGTGGGTCATATCCTCCCGATTTATACTGCTGTAAATAGGGACTCATCCCACCTGGCTGACTCTTGTCAGAATCTGTCCAATATTTTTCAACATATTTTCCATTTAAACTGGTGGAGTTAGCTGGTAGGACCACTCTTACTAGTGAAGTGAGCAGGATTTACGTTTCAGATATTGGACTTTGTAAAAGCTCATTTGTAAAAGCCCATTTGTAAAGACTCATGTAAAAGCTTTCTAACCATCTTGAGCCAACCAGAATTAAAATAAAGCACAAAATATTACACTCGCGAACATATGGCTGCTTTCCTGTATCGTAGCAGTGACTGCTGTACTGCAACCTGCATCCCAGTCCCTGTTATAGTTTCTCTTTTCATCTGCTTACTTGTTTTCGAGACGAATTTGTTCTCAAATTAAATCAGCACAAATCTCTACCTATGGTGTGTGGTTGTTGGCAGGGCACCTTTCAGTGCGACTCATTATCTAGAAGGAGCAGGACACAGGAGAAGGAGATGCTGGTGATGGCAGAGGTCACTTGGGGACAATAAGAAATTTGGAAGGGACATTTCAGCTAGAAGCAGAATCTGTATTTCCATCTCCTTCTCTCACTAAATCAAAAATGTTTCTGAAACTCAGAAACACGACCTTTTCAAACATTGATAACAAGGCAAAGCTACTGGCAGAAAATGAATGAGGCATTATATCATTAAAAAAACAGTTTTAGCCATCAGTCTAACGAACAGTGAAAGGACACCTGGCCTGCCTCTAACAGGTAATTCTGAGTTATCTGTGTAGGAAATTCTTTTTTATCTCTGCAGCTGATGAGGCATGTCAGCGGTGATCAGAAAAATCTATGTTCAGGGGAAAAAAAGGCATGTCTGCTTACAGGACTAACGAGGAGAAAAAAGAATTAGAAAATCACTTTTTTTTCCCCTCAAGTGAACAAGATGCCAATTAAAATATTCTGTCATCAATCAGCTAGTTTGGAAAGAAAGTCTAAAGTCATCAATGTTAAGATCGTAGTCCTAAGATCCACTTCTTGCATGTTCTTCCCTTTAAGACAATGTGTGCATCCACACGAGCAGGAGGAAACATACATTCAACATCTGCAGAATCTTCACCTTTTTCAGCACAGTCCTGATGAGAAATTAAAAATATCATCCTTCAGGATTCCCAGTGTGTAAAGACTTGAGTATATTCTGATCTTCAATCATGATTGGTTCTATGAATTTACATCAGGGACACCCGTGTTGGGACCCAATGCTATACAATTTTTGTAATCAATATTTGGGTATTTAGAGCCTTTTTCAGAACGGCTGAAATCCAGGGGCTCATAGGATTTAAAGATCCTGAATTTGAGGTCCTTGCACAAGTATTGCTAATCCCTTTTAGGCTTTTCTTTGCAAATCCCCTGCTGAGAAATATTGTCAGCTATGGCAAATAGCAATATTTGCCATATATAAAATCAGAAATATTGACAGCTATGGCAAACAGCCTTATGATTAGAAAGCGTAGCAACTCCTAATCCTTTTGGAAAAAAATTCAATTCTGGTTACATAAAAAAAAATCTTGATAAATACCCGAACCCAATGCATGGTTGAAAGACTGTGAATTGTAACACCAGCCCTTTCAGGTATTTCATAGAACCTCAGCCCTCTTGAAAAGATAGCTTTTAATAATTCACGTATTCCTGTAGCATGTGTTAGACGCCACACACAGTTGTGAAGAGTAAATGGGAAAATACAGAAACAAAGCCAAGAGAAGTACATTTCAACTGACAGTAAATATTGAAGTTTTTCATTCAGTACAAGAACAAGAAAATACTGTTGATATATATGCAGTGATGTGGCTGAAATCAGTGATTTAATTGTTGTTTGGGTTTTGTTGTGTTTTTTTTTTTTTCTTTTTTTTTGCTCTTCTGTACTGTGCCTTTAATGTGGGAGCTGTTTGTTGCCTGCTGCGGCAGCAGCTGTGAGGCAGGCCAGTTAGTCTTTCAGGTCTGATGCAGGATGCTGCACACTGAGTCCTGGCTTTTTCCTCTGTCTTTCCCTTTCTAATGATGGTTTGACCATAGAAGCCCTTCTAATTGACATTAGAGAGGATCTAGCCTTTTCTATCCTGCTCCTTCAGGCTGGTGGAATTGCCTTAGCTCTAAGACAGCGTTCACTGGTAGCAGGAAAGTCAGACTCCAGCATTAAAATTTAGGTTTTAGGTGCAGATTTCCAATGTGCTTCAAACTGGGCTCTGAATATTTCCTAAGTTTGAAGTTGCTCATGTCTGAAGTCAAGGCTGAGAGGCAGCAAAGGCCACTTGTAGAGATTATATTTACATCCAGCCTTCTCCCAGTTTTGGTAGCATTCAGACACAGGGATTTGGATGTGGACCCCTGTCAAAATTCAGTAGGATAAGATGTTTGCCCTGAGTGCCACATGGAATTGTGTGAAGTCCCTCTTTCTCTGTGACCTTCAAGAAGTGTGCCAGTCAAGTTCAGTTTTTTCTACGCAGCTATTTTTTAACCTCGGGGTGTGTAATAGCTCCATTATGTGCACGAAGAGCTGAGAAAGGTTTGAATACAGCACCCAAGAAGTGACAAAAGCATGATTTATTTTCCCAGAAATTATTTCTATGCAACTTCATTACATTGGTTAGTTTCAAAAAATTGCAAAGAGAATTAACTTCTTAGTGAATTAACTTCTTAGTAAATTAACAAAAGTATCTATTTTGTGCTTTGGCAATAGGAAAAAGGTGAGTCAAGTTTATCACAAGGAGAGAAAAAACCCCAAAAAAGCATTTCACCAGCAGCACATATGAGACAGACAGATTTCTTTAAAAATGTCTCTGTTTTCTGTTTTCTCATTGCAGGTAATCATTACCTTTTGATTTGAACAGTTCTGTGCAAATTCATTTTGTCCTGTATCTGTATATAGGAAATCCCTGACTACTGTAATTATGTGGAAGGAACCGTGGTATAGTGGTGGGGTGACACACACCACAGGGAGCCAGGAGTTCTCTCTCCTCACTTAGCTTCTGCGTTGCTGCTTGCATGAAGTACCTATGGCTTTTCCTGGTCGAAAATTAGAACTACTCATTTTTTCAATTCACCCCTTTTCCAAAAATGAGGCTTTTCTCTAAAAAAGTTGTTGATAAAAAACATTATTGATAATAATATTTGGATTTGATCACAAAAACCCCAACTGTTTTTAAGCTCTATTATCAGTAAGAAAACTCTAAACAAAAATATCCTTTTTTAAAAAAATGTATTATTTTCCTTTCTCTATGACGGAAAAGTCTGAGTTGTCCTTTAAAAATACATTAGCCCCAGGGGCATCATCTTCAACGCAGCTGTTCTCGTGGTGTGACATCTTCCAGTTTGGGCTCCTATACAGGTTTTCACAGTTTCATAACATGGTTATAGCAGAGTTTAGTTCCACTCAGAGGTGCAAGACCAGTTTTAAATGCCGGTCCAGACATTACCATATTCCAGTGTGTTTTAGCACCTCGTTCCCTCTCTCTCTCATCATTGTGAGCCTGGCAGGTTTTCCATTTCTCAGTTAAGGAGAACATCATTTACTGTCTCAAAATGCCACGACGCTTGATTAACACTGATGAAATATCCCAAACCTGCGTAACTGGCAAACATTTGTATTCATTTGTTTCTTGAATTTGAAATTGCCTCTTTAATTTTGCCTTCTAACATGGCCACTTAGCCATTGCCAGTTTGCGGTCCTTGGCAGGGCTCAGTGACACGTGCGTTGCTGTGCAGGGGTTGTGTGCCTGTTCAATCGTTTGCCCATCACAATTTGGGAGCCACAGTCCTCATTAGAGCACGGGAAGCTGGAGAAGAGCTTCTTTACCTCCGGCTGTCTTTGCCTCTGAGTTTCAAAAGTAAAACTTCCCTGTGGCAGAAACAGGACAAAAACGATAGATGAAGGAGTAGGTGTGTGACAGCACCAGGCTTGAGTCCCGACCCACGGGGAGGTGACCCGGACCTCAGCCAGAGTACCCCAGGCACCATGGCTCTTGGCTCCCTGGTGTGGTTCTTTGTTTTTCTTGTGAGATTTTTTACACTTTGTCTAATCAATTAAATAATCCTTGGGTCAGTCAGAGATTTCTTGGAAGCAGCCGGTTTCAGGATGGTTTGGACTCAGAGGTACGTTCCCCCAGCCCAAGTGAATACATTTAACACAAGGTTCTTGCCTATTCTGATGTGGTTTTTTTTCCTCTACCTTTTTCCAAATGAGCTTGCTCCGTGGCGCAGAAAGCAAGCTGACAATAGAACCCAAATGTCACATGATGGGAAAAATATTTCCTGGCCATCTGTGTTCAGGTTACTGCACTGGCAAACAAAGAAATAAATAATGGGATAAATTGTTTATAGAGCTATTAGGACAATTATGCCTTTTTCTTTTTTCTCTTGTGATAAGCATGAAATCTGATTATTATTACTTAAAGCTGTCTGAGGGCTAATGCTTCTCATAGGAGCTGAGGGTCTGGATCAGTATGGACATGCGTGTGGCTCAGCATCCTGCCCCCGGCACGGCTGCACAGCTGCATCCGAAATCACGCATAACCAGATGGGGAAGAATCCAACTCCAGCAATGACCTCACCGAGACGGACCTTCCCTGGGTTTTGACCTGCTGTGAATGAATATCCTCGATATCTGTGTAACTGCTGAATCTCTTCCCTAAACATCAATGCTTGGATACCAGCGTGAGTTCTGTTTATTTCCAGGGGCTCTGCACACATTAATGATTAAGGATGAAATATTATCTTTTACTCTTACAACTGCTTCCATAGATCCAAAATGTCAAAGCCAAGACCAGAACCCCTTTTGTGTGACCCACCACAAAAAGGAAGAATAAAAAGATGTTTTTACTCCGAACAATTTGCAGTTTGTTTATCAGAGGAGAGGTGGCGGGCGGATGCGAATCAACAGATTGAGGAACGCTACAACACAGGGAGTTTGGTCAGGAGGATCGGCAGCAATTTCAGTCTCCCAGGAGTGTTTTTGTTTCTGGTTTGCTTGGAGACACCACTTCTGTGCATGCTAGGATCCGAGGGGCTGCTGGCGTGGGGAAGAGTTGTCTGCGTTACTCACAGAATCAAATGTTTTTTCTGTGTGGACCAAACTTTCTTTCTTTTTTTTTTTTTTTGTCATTTTGAACCAAACCATGTTGTTAAAAAGCCAGATTTGACCTTTGCTTTCACTTTATTAGCATCCACAGTTCCAGCCTGTTGTTTATGACCATTACCTGAAATTCATACTTGTTGAGCCAGCTGCTGTTTGCTTTGGCTCTTGTTTGCTCTTCTGTTATAGTTGCAATGGAGGTTTTATTGACTTCCCCTTTCCACAGTGCTCGGAGAGAGGATCAGAGGGAAAGAATTTCTCGACTTATAAAGTAGATGTAGGCAAACAGTCACCATAACATGCAGTATCCAGTGTGCTGAAAACAACCTTTGCTGGCAGGTTTCTTGTTCTCCCCATCAAGCCTTTTGCTCCTGGAGGGGTGAATGCTGTGCCGAGTGTCATCTTCTGCTCAATGAGAGTTTATGAATTAGATTGTGAGGCTTTGTGTGCCTGTTGTTAGTGGTATCATTCACAACTACGTTCAGCAGTGTCACAAAATCAGGTTTTAGCTACAAGGGTCCATTGTTGCCTCTGAATAACTCACCTCTTGCATAGCACAAACCTTCGAATCCCACTTAGTAATTTCTGCATGGAGTGGGAAATTCCATTACAGCTGTAGCAGAACTTTCAGAATCGTATCTGCCCATGATTTAAAGATTTCTGGTAATATCTGACCCGCACAACCCTACGCATGTTGTTCCATGGCTCACCTTTCCTGTCACCTTTCTATGCCATACCTTATTTTTAATGTGAAATCATTTAGCAGCAGCTTCCAGCTGGAGCTGATTCTCATTATGTCTTTTCAGGGGGAAGAAGCCACCCAGAATCCAAAATACATTTCTCGTACAGGCTGTGAACAAGGCACCTGTGAACAAAACACCTTTTAACCTTCTATGAATAAACGGAGGAAAAGGGTTATCTTTTCCCTCTTGCTGCGAGCCATGCTTTCCAGATTTATTTAGATTAATGACATGTCTTTTTTTTTTTTCTATTACAGATAGGATTGGGGTCCTAGGTGCCTCCATTTTGGTTCCACCATTTCACAACCTCAGAAAATATCTGTCTATGACTGAGCTGACAGTCTCACCCTATAAATGTTCTGTGGAAAGGTGCAAACCATTACACATACATCTTTTATAGCCATGAAGAATCCGGGACACCCAGCACTGCAGCTCCCATGTGTTGAATGAAATGGTTATCATCTTGATTAAGGAACTAATCTCTGTGCTGAATCAGAATTCGCCTGAAGAGCTGTGATTTCAGGAGCTGCAGAAAGCCACTCCTTTTTTATTAGAGTTCTGTTAATTGTATATGGAGAAATTGGCCTCATCGGGCATATCCTTGCTAGAGTGTAATTGCACATTTCCATTTTCTTCAATGGACTTGAACAGATCTGCAGCATCTTTTTGCACCAAGCAGTCCATCGGTTGACTCAGGACTATAAAAGAGCTTCCTCCAAAATGCGGATTTTCTAGAACATGTTAAGTTAATACATTTGTCAAGTGAATAAATAGGTAATAGCTAAACAGTTCAATGTGCTGTCAATGTAGGCTTTCAGAAAAGCATTAAATAGTCAAGAAAAATAAATGGGAAACAAGCAGTTGCAAAGCCTCTTTAGTGCTTTGTCTATACCCTGCTAATTTCTGCCCCGACAGTCTTTCGTGCACAGTTGCCTCTGTTTTCTTTACCAGTCACAGGCAATCCTGACCCAACCCAGTCCTACCTCCTGGCTGAAGGACAGTTGAATTTGGTTTCCATTTCCAGGGCACGTATCCAGCAATGGGATTCCTTTCGAAAATACTAAGTCTTTTCTCATGAATCTGGAGCAAAGATCGTCATGAGTTCCTGCAAGCTGCCTTTGGGGTAATGCATCATCTTACTTAAACTTTTAAACTTTTGGGCATTAAAAATACTTTCTTAGCCAACAATACCTCTGCATGCTGATGAAAGTTAATGTCATGATGCCACCTTCTCCTCTTCTCTTCTCTTCTCTTCTCTTCTCTTCTCTTCTCTTCTCTTCTCTTCTCTTCTCTTCTCTTCTCTTCTCTTCTCTTCTCTTCTCTTCTCTTCTCTTCTCTTCTCTTCTCTTCTCTTCTCTT
>VUYV01000151.1:1054316-1072136 GCA_008711295.1 Anarhynchus alexandrinus
TCTCCTCTCCTCTCCTCTCCTCTCCTCTCCTCTCCTCTCCTCTCCTCTCCTCTTTCTCATCAATACCTGTTTTGGTAGCTCCTTTTCTGCCTGATACCACAGACCATCCAGGTACACTACTACAGAAACAGCTAATTTCTCTTTTAGGGAGGTAATTAGATATTTACTCCATCTTCAGCCTCAGGGACGGATACTTACACAAACCAGCTCCGCAAAGACAATGAGAAGCACCGTAACAGCGTGGAGTTTGGGGACAGTCTCCTGCCGAATCAGTGCGACATGGCCAGGGCTGGATTTGGGTGCGCGGTGCCGTGGGTGTGCGAGTGGCAGGGCTGGGTGCAGGGGGAGGGACATGGGCTCAGTCCGCAGCTGCGGTACCCATGTTTGCAGAGATGGCTGGATCGTCACTCTATTGCCAGGAGACAAAATAGCTTAATTCCCTGGCAAACCCTCAAGTGAACGCTCACTTGTCGTCCAGGCTTTTATATCCTATTTAGAGTATTAGCAATTTAGAAGGAAATAAAGGGAGGAAGGAGGGGGAGGGAAGGAAGGGGAAAGGAAAAGGCAGGTTTGTGTTTGAACCTGCTCTTTGCGTACGAGCCATCTGGATCCTGCAAGAGCCCTGGCATACCCAAAGGGGCAATGCTGGATAAATGTAAGAAAACTCACTCACTACTTGTGTTTAAGTTTCATGGACGTTTTAATGCCATTGGGATGTTTTAAGGGGTTAAAATATTAATAAAATCTCAGTATCTAGCCTTCAGAAAATTGTAGAGAACCTGAGCTGATGTGAAAAGCCCTGTGATACTTCAGCTCTGTAAAAAGAGAACTGAGATTTAAAAATCAGCCCCGAATAAAAGTGCGTGTGCTTGTTTTACAGTTGCTTTATTTTAATATTTAATGAGGAAGTTTCCAATATAACAAATGTAATTACACTTAAATAAGACTACGTAAGAACAAGATGGGAACAGGTGGGGTTCTTCAGGACGGGTCATTTTCAGTGTTGTGCATCTCCACCACCTTCAGTAGGATTGCAGCAGAACTGCCCTCGAGGAAACTGTTGGTTATCCATAGAGCTGTGGGTTATCCATAGAGCTGTGGGTTATCCATAGAGCCAGCACCCCACAGCAGACCTCATCTCCAAAGGACGGCATCGCCCAACTCACACCGTCAGTACTCCCATGAGTAGAGATGGGCAGAACGGCTTTTTGAAGAGATGCTCCCTCCACACAGGTTAGCTTTCATACCAAAGAGGAATGTCATGCCTGGTGTGTGGCTGGTTCAAGCCTGGTGTTCAGCTTCGTGCTTTATTCCCAGAGGAGAAAATGGCTCAGGCTTTATTTTGCCAAACAGGGGAGAGCTTGCGCAGCCGGGAGCGCCAGAAGGACACGCGAAAAGGCCAGAGGTGGGAATTCAGCTCTGCCTATTCCCAAGCTCCGCTTACACCGATTTCTGTGGACATCCAAAAGGAAAGATAAAAAGAAATGAGGAGCTGAAGAGGGAGTTCCCCTCTAACCTTTTCTCTCTCTCCTATCAAAGCTTTCACCTGCGTCTTTCTTAGCAACGTGCTCTGCATACTTTGAGCTTCACTACTTGACGGTGCTCTTCTGAATTCCTGTAGGCAGTTTCAACAAGTGCCTTAAAGATGTGTGATCATTAAAATGAAAAGGGAATTGGTTATTTCTGTGCAAACTTTGCCAGAAATTTAGCATCCTACAAATTATAATTGCAAACCGTCACCATGAATATTCATCTATTGAAAAAAAAAAAAAAAGGTGACGTGAATGATTTATTAGATTCCAGGCAGATTTGGAAGCAATTCTGCAGCCGGTGCAAATGAAAAGAGTGAGTTTGTCTTCATGAGGCTACAGTCATTTACAGACTGAAATAACCTCCAAAATTTCTATGTGTTCCCTGAGGCTTTTATAGGGAGGCGCTCACTGTATCGGGGAAACCCAAAGGTATATTTCACAGGAATTAAAGATGACATCCTTAAAAATTTCCTCATGATTACATCTGATCAGCTTATTTGTCTTGGCAAGGGTACAGGCTTCTCCAATCCAGGCGCCTCGGCTCACCGATACGCACGCCTCCTGTAATTTTTCCTGTACAAACTGGCTGCAAAGTGGGCAATCCTGAGAGAGCGCCCAGTGTACAAATTAAATGGGGAAGACAGAAAGAACTGGAATAAACCTAGTCTGGACTGATCCGTGATATTTTGATACCCGAGTATTAGATGCAGTAGCAGCTGGATGGTTCAGAGAGAGGGTTTTTACGGCTTTTGCTAGTTTATGAGCATCACGTTAATGACTATGAGTGAAAATGCCCATATTTGGGGTGGGAATGGCGCTGGAGATGAGATTTGAAGGTGGGAGCTGGACATCGCATTTTCATTGTAATCTAAAGGAGTGGTCGTTTCTTCCTCGTCACGCACATCATGCAGAGGTGAAAGGGCAGGATCGCTAACATCTTTGAAGATTTAAAGTGTACTCGTATCCATATGCTTTTAAAATAATTTAGCCTGGATAACCTAAAAGTCATCTGATTTCAATTATCACTTAATATAGGTTAACAAATCCTAGGGAAAACCATATGGCATTTGCTTTTCACTGTAACTCATCTAGAAAATGAATTTAATTTGGCTTTTCCTTAACCAAGTAAAAGGAATAAATTGTATTAACTGCTCTTTTCCTATAAAAGGTTTATTTGTCCCAGAGTTGGGTAGGGCACAAATGTTTGATTTTAACTCCTTGTTTTCCAGACAAAACCAGAAAAATATATGAAATCTGAATATTAATGTTTTGGGAACCTGTGATTTTAGTAGTTTAGAATATGTTTTCTGAAGCCCTTTTGAATTTCAGATAAAGACTGGATATAACCAGAATTTACATAATTTACTGAAGAAAAAATGCTGTTTTCAACAATAATAGAAAGGAATTAATTGTTTTTACAGAAACGGACAGGGACTTTGCCAGCTTCTGCATTACACTCGGTTTTGATATGTTTTGCTATATACTGGGAGACACATGAACACAGGTTTTAGTGAGTATTTTTAGATGTATCTTGCCAGTAGATTTGAGATAAACAGGATTACAAGGAATGTGTGCCATGACTTGCTCTGGAATACTTTTTGGTGTTTAACAATTTTTTTAGCTTTTTGGTCCCCTGGTCTTTCCTTTTTGGGGTACAAGTAATGGATTTTATCACTGTTTTGTCTCCCCATTTCCTTAGGAATCCCAGGGAACAGCAAACATTTCTGCCATAATACAGACCCTAAGCCAAATCCATCCATACTACCAAGAAAAAGCTAGAGAAACCAACAGCCCCAAATGCAGTGGCCCCTCCAGTCATCCCCCATGTTCTCAGAATTGCTGCTGCTCTCTCTTGGATTCTTCACCATCCCCACCCAGGTAAGAACATCCATTAACCACTCTTACCTACCCAACCTAGCCCATGTTTCAATCTTTGGAAAGGTTGCTGTGACCACCAGAGATGACCATGAAGAACTGAATATTTAAATACTAGAAAATCTGTGGTTTGCCTATGAAAGGGCTATTCCTCCCTACCAGACAGGTCAAGGAAATCTGCTTGTTTCTACTGCTCTCTCATGAGACCCCACCTGGAGTACTGTGTTCAGCTCTGGGGCCCCCAACACAGGAAGGACATAGACCTGCTCACAGTGTCCAGAGCAGGGCCATAACCAGGGGGCCGGAACACCTGTCCTATGAAGACAGGATGAGAGAGTTGAGGTTGTTTATTCTAGAGAAGAGAAGATTCCATGGAGACCTCAGAGCAGCCTTCTGGTAATTAAAGGGGGGCCTACAGAAAGAAGGGGAGGGACTAGATTATCTTCAAGGTCCTTTCCAACCTAAACCATTCTATGATTCTATGATTCTTTATCATGGAGTGTAGTGATAGGATGAGGGGTAACAGTTTTGAACTGAAAGAAGGTAGATTTAGATTAGATATTAGGAAGAAAATCTTTACTCTGAGGGTGGTGAGACACTGGCCCAGGGTGCCCAGAGAAGCTGTGACTGCCCCATCCCTGGAGGTGTTCAAGGCCAGGCTGGATGGGGCTTTGAGCAACCTGGTCTGGTGGGAGGTGTCCCTGCCCATGGCAGGGGGGTTGGAATGAGATGATCTTTAAGGTCCCTTCCAACCCAACCCATTCTGATTCTATGATTCTATACGCCTCCACACACTGTATAGAGACTTCCCATCTTGAAGTTCTGTAGACGCTTGGACACCTCCAATAAGAGGACAGTCCTTTTACAGAAGGGGAAGGTTGGGCCACAACACCAGCTCGAGGGTAGCAACGTGTGCTGATGATGCTCAGGAAGGAGAGCTTCACCCAAACAAGGTCCTGCTGAATCTTTACCTAAGGACCATGTCTTCTTAAAGTGGCTCCTCTTCCCTGCCTTTGCCTTTGCTGGTGCCAGCCCTGCCAGCGTGACCCTGCCTTGGCTCCTTGTTGCAGCTGTCTCAGCCAGTTGCTCTCCGAATTTGCTTCACTTCTAATTCAGATCCTTCATGGTGGACTGTCTCACCCTCCTGCATCTCATTGAGTCTTGTTTCAGCTTTCTGAGTTAATCCCAAGCGTGTCTGGTGTCCTGACCCAGCCTAAAGCAACACCAGATTTTGTGCTCCGTTCCCCTGGCCATGTCCTACCACAGCTGAAGAAATCCCTGGAAGGTCACAGCAGTGCCTCTGCAGTCGAGCATAGCCATTTATTTTGAAATGCACGAAATCGTATCTGAGGTTCCTAATCTTTTTTGGGGGTTAGAGAGGCATCTTTCTGCCATTTTAACTTTCTACTCAATCTTCATTTTGTGGGATATTCATTTTGCAGTCTTGCTATGTTGGGATATTAAATTCCCATTTACAGTCTATAGGAAGAGACTCTTAAATGCTCCTTAAATAGATGATTCAGAGTAAGAGCCATTTCATTCGGTCTGACCCAAATTTGATGTTTATAGCTGCGTACACTCTGAGTACATGTCAGGGTTTCTCCTGTGCTTATAACAAACTCATCAAATTTGTGGGGAAGTCTTTTTTTATTGTTCTCAGAGAGTGAAATGTTTTTTCTTTCTTGGTCACCATGGGAAGGAGCTGAGAAGCAATTTTGGAGCTGACAACTTTTTGCGAGGCTGATCTGGAATACTAATTCAAAACTCTTAAAGTCACATTAAACATCTGATCAAAGTGTTTTGGGTTCCATTATCGTGGGTTTCTTAAATAGAAGCAGATGGTATTTTACTGTGTGAAAGCACTGAGATTTCTTTCCTTTCAGTTTTATCTAGAGGGAATACTATTCATATGAATTCTTATATAATTCCTAAAAAAACCCAAACCCATAACCAAAGAAATGAAAACCTAGCTTGATTCACAGAACTCTTCCTAATGAGGTAACTTGCCCATCTCTGTATCACTCTCTATTGCAGCTTCCAAGACAGAACTTGGAAGCCCCTGACTCCCTGGGATCAAAACACTAAGCCCGTAAACAGGTTTCGTTTGATTGATGTCTTTTGGTTCATCAATATTCCCCTCACAATAAAATTTGAGCAGGAAATCATGGCTGTCCTTAAGCATCACTATAGACAGGGCTTAGCGAGGAAGCAAATCCCGGTTAGCAGGGTCACACTGAAGTCCTTTCTCTTATAATTTTAATAATAACCTGAAATTATGTATAAACTGAATTCTCCCATGAAAAAAACAGTGGGAGTCCACCCAAATTTAAAGCTCTGCCCATGCAATCAGGTGGCTGGGGAGGGGCCTAAGATCAATGTTTCTGTATTTTTCTCCTGAAAAACACTGTCCTTTATCAAACACACACAAGTGTGACATTGCTCCCTCCCCATCAGCTTTGCTTCTGCTTTATTTATTCTGTGCTTTGGAATTGCAACTCAATAACTGTGTAAATCTGTGGGTTTGCCTCTATTTTATTTTATGAAGGAATGTCATTATTGTGCTCCAGCATTACAATGAAGACTAAGAGACTAGTTTACGCTGTTTTCTGTCCAAAGCTGCTCTCTGAGGCAATCCAGGGCAGTTCTGCATTACAGCAGATCGGAGAGGCGATTCTTCTAATGATGTGATTAAAGGCAGAACTTTTTCAGGTGACAAACGTGGATTCTCAGGGGGTTATTTTATGAATTAAGCAGGCAGGACTTGTTCCATAAGCCAGGATTTGGCCTGTCTGGTCTAAATCACAGTGAAAACTGAATATATATATATTTTTCTTTGCTGTATGGAATAATAAGGACTTCAGGAGTGTCAGACTATTACCGTGACTGATGTAAAGTGAATCCTGGCTCTCAGCGCTCTCCATTTCTATGAATTTTGCATAGAGGTTAAGAAAGATAATGATCTTCATAAAAGCAGCTCCCAGAGTCGCTGCACGAGGCCAGGAGTTTCAGTGCCTGGAATGTGGATGAGGTATCCACTGCCCTGGAGATTGCTTCCAGACCTGTCTTTCTAAGATTAGCAAGGGCTCTGTTTTCGGTTATTCTGCATAATGGTATCACGTCAATGGGGCATGTTAGTTTAATATAAATTGTACATGATAGCTTTGCATTTCTGTTCGAAAAAATGAGCCCTTCTTCCTGGCCCGAAATCAAAGCACTGTTAAAACTTGTAAAGCATTTAAAATTCAGTTTTATTCTGGGGAAAGATGCAGGTTTTTGCAGTTTTGGAGAGTGAGGAATTCCACCCACAGCTGGACCCAGGACAGTTCAGCTTCTCCAACGTTACTCTGCTGTGACTTGCGGACCCTTGTTTGGGGAAATAACCTCGTGTTTGGACACAGCCTTGGTGAAAACAAGAGTCTTGATATGGGCTTGGTCATTTAAATACTTTGTAGGAGCTTTGTAGGTTCACATTTAATCCTTATTGTAACAAGTCTTTATTGTAACGTGCCAATGGCATCCTGGGGCGCATCAAGAAGAGGTCATCCTCCCCCTCTACTCTGCCCTGGTGAGGCCACATCTGGAGTACTGTATCCAGTTCTGGGCTCCCCGGTTCAAGAAGAACAGGGAACTGCTGGAGAGGTTCCAGCAAAGGGCTACTAAGATGATTAGGGGACTGGAGCATCTTTCTTATGAGGAAAGGCTGAGGGACTTGGATCTTTTTAGTCTGGAGAAAAGAAGACTGAGGGGGGATCTTATCAATACTTATAAATACTTAAAGGGAGGGTGCCAGGGGGATGGAAACAGTCCCTTTTCAGTGGTGCCCAGTGATAGGACAAGAGGTAAAGGGCACAAACTTGAGCATAGGAAGTTCCACCTAAACATGAGGAGGAGCTTCTTTCCTGTGAGAGTGGCAGAGCACTGGCACAGGCTGCCCAGAGAGGTGGTGGAGTCTCCCACTCTGGAGACATTCCAAACCCACCTGGACGCCATCCTGTGCAACTGCTGTAGGTGACCCTGCTCGGGCAGGGGGGTTGGACTAGATGATCTCCAGAGGTCCCTTCCAACCCTGACCATTCTGTGATTCTGTGTGATTCTGTGAAGTGGAAATATTCTGAGCAATGTCAGTGATTTTTAATTATCCTCTGAAACTAGCACTAGATTGGGATGCCCCTCAGCAAGTGTATATCTACAGCACAGACACCTGCATTTCAACGAGCTGCCTAGACCATTCTAGCCAGTGGAGAGACATAGGTATCTATTGGACATCATTCATCCTATTTTGGTGCAGATGTCTGCAATAAGCCATGTGGATCCAAATGTGCAGCAGATGGCTCTGAAATGTTTGATATTCTGGCTGCTCCACCTTAAAAATCAGAGAGCGCTTTAGTCTATTTTTAGCAAATCAGTGTAACGGGACAAAATCCTTTGATAACTCAATACATAACAATCATCCTGCAATCTTTTTCAATCAAAACTGCGGTTGGTACAAAACATTCATATTCTTAGCTCACTTACTGAATATGTGTTATAAACTCAATGCTCCAATTGCATGGAGACCCCGCAATCTCTCCCCTCGCAGCCTCTGTTGAATATTACAGCAGCTTTGGTTAACACTCGCTGGTGAGAGTCCCTTCTCCATAAGCTCGGTTGGCAGCCCCGCGGCAGCTCCGCAGTTGCCAGCTTTGGGGACTGCTGACGCTGCTTCGGGATGTTTGGCACGGCAAGCTGGCTTTGTTTTAATAGTGCTCTTCCTCGGGTGACACTCTGCCAAGAATTTTTAAAATCTCTGAAACGATTAAGGAAGCTTTAAGGTAAGAGTAAAATGAGCATCACTTACTAAAATGCAAAATAAGAAATCAGTTATTAGATTTAGAGTGACGTACCAAAAGATAAGTGATAACGTACCTTATAGTTACCTCTGCATGGGCAATGGGATGTCTGAAAGTGGTGGTGTCTGGGTGGTGAATCTGTTCCAGATGGTCCTGGTCAGCTGGCCTGATTCAGGCTTGCAGTCCATCAGCACAAAACCCCAAGTGAGCTGGGTGGCAAAAAGTGGAATCAGACTTCACAGTGGCTGTGAACTCTCTTTGTGCTACATTAAACCTTCAGGATTTGGGGGATTTTCGACTTCATTATACCTCCGCTGCCTCCAGACGACAAGCTTTTGGTTGATACTTTATTTGTGAAGTCCCAGTCACCTGTGTTTGCTGGAGACACACTATGGGGTGCCCATGGAGAGCAGCATTTTGGGAAGCTGGGTCTTCATGTAGGCGCCAATGTAGAAAGGACAGCTTAAAATAGCCCAGCTGCAACTGGAACAGGGTGAAGCACTCAATTCATCTTACACAAGTGCCAACAAAACGCCTATATTTTGCCTCGCCGTCAGGGACACAAGCATGTGCTTGGTTTTTCTTGTTTTCTTCCAAATGGGGGTTGAAGGTTTCCCTGTGATTTCCTGAGGGGAAGAAAAGGAAAGTATTTGGCAGGATAAGCCAGCTGCATTGGCTAGACAGGGAAAGAAATTATAGTTTGCTCATTTGCTATTTTTGACACAGGACTTCTTTGCGGTTTGGCTCCACGAGTTTTTGTCTTCTCGGTTTGTATTGTGCTCAGCAAATTAAAGACCTGTCGTCATCAGCCTCAGGCATTAATGGATTACCTGTACGACAGCAGCCTGCACGTTCCGCCGGCCAGCTCATCGCCTCTGCCCCTGCGCGCGCAGGTGACGTCTGTCTCTGCTCAGCTGCCTGTGACACAGCGGGCAGAGGGCTGAGTCACCTCTCCTGTCCCTGCTGCTCAAAGCATCTTTGCCTGCCGGGTTGTCTGGAGCATTTGGGGGGTCAGCTGGGTTACCTCTGTTTGGCCGCTTCGGTCACCAGAAATATGTATGGGTATATGTTACATATTACATATATACACTTTAATTAAATATAAGTATAAAATAAATATATGTATATTTCATTAGCACTGAGGTTTAGCAGAAATATGCTGGGAAATAAGGATAATCACTCTGCAGGATTTGTCCCCGCACGTGGGAAAGTGATAGAGAAGTGAGTTGTCCAGCTATGACAAGAACACCGAATTATTACGATGGGTGAGCTGAGTACAACCTTTCATCAGCTTTTGAAAAGGCCTGTAGTATTTTCATTACCTTGATAAATATCAAGGGTCACTTTCCTTCTTAAAACAGAGATTGCTTCGACAAAGCTTTTAACTTCAGGCTGACATTTTACCTTACCTTCACGGTAAGGCACGTTTTTAGAGATTAATTCAAACACACTATTCTCTTTGCAAGGTTAATTTCAGATTCACTCAGGCTGATCTCTTGCGTGTCTGTGGGTCTCTAATGACGTTAATGTTTGTATTTTTTAAAGCCAGAGGTCCTAAAGATTCACCTTGCCCACACCTTCACTATTTCTCAGAAATACCTAGGGATGAGTTAATACATCGCCTCACAAGGGATTTAAAAAAAATCTTGCTGGCCTCAGCAGCTAATGAAATACAGGTAAAGCAGAGGCACAGCTCTGCCATCTTTTTAGTATGGAATGGCGATGTGATGGCTGTTTTGGTCCCATCCTGAGATGCCTGGTCCTCCTTGGGAGCCCTGCTGAGCTTATGCCAGGAGCAGGCTCCTCGTGGGTCATCCTGTATCTCTCCTTGGGCAGGCCTAGGCTGGAATGAGAATCCATGTACCAAGAACATGCAGACAAGTGGTCCAGCATGAGCATCTGTGGTTCTATAGAAGGTTGGATCAAGGAGACTTGCACTCCAACTTTGCTTGCTAGATACTGCGCTTTTCGGCCATAATCAGCTGGCAGATAAACTCCTCATGTCCTGCTGTGAGTCCTTCTCATCCAAGCATCTCAAAGGTTGAGTAAATACTAATTTACAGAGAGATAAATTGAAATAAAGAAGTATAAAGTGGCTTCCCTGAGAGAGCAGAAGCCACAGTTCAGTCTGGGGAGGAAGACCCTGTAAAAGCATCATTCATCTCTCGGGTCTATTGATATCCCACCTTGAGCCTTTAACTGGAGCCTAAATAAGGTGTAAGTTTTGGGTTGATGTTCTGCAAAAGAATAAATTTTACCCAGAATGAGTCAGTGGCAGTGATGGGAGTGGAAAACACATCCCTGGAGTGCTTGTTTTACCCAGCAGACCCAGCTCTCTTGCAGGGACTCATCCTCGCCGTGCTGCTCTGCGTCTCGTAACCAGCGGGGCTGGCACATGAGCTGAATCTCTATGCAGAAAGTGGGGTTTAAAATGAACCGGAGTGCCTCATTGACTTAATTCAAAATATTTTTTCAAGTGAGTTTCTAGGGAAAGGGGTCATTGGGATAGACGTTGGGGAAAATGCATCTTTGGGTAAGGTAATAAGTTAAGCAGCAGTTGAAAGAGGGGGAAAAATCCGACACCAAGAAAAGTGGTAAAGAGGAAAGCAAATCCATCAGGGAACAATTAATAAAGCATCAAAATTACATTTACAAGTATTCTACTTAGCTTAGTGCCACTTAAGCACTGGTATGTTAATGCGGTAGGCTATTTATAGTGCGATAAATCACTTCACCCCTTAAAATGCAAATTTACATTTGTGTATTTTGGAGGCTGTGGTGTGTTACCAAATTTAAAGGTGCTGACAGAGCAATCGGTATTTTGTGGAGCAAATCAAACTGAGACTTTGTGTCAAAACAACATCATCCTGAGGGAGCTGGAGAAGTAAACGTGCAGCCAAAGGTATATTCCCCGTTCAAGTACTGCCATATTCCCTGTGAGCAAAACAGCTTATACTCCCAAAGACACCATAATACTCTTTAATCTGTAGGACTCAGAGCATCTGCTTAAGAGACAATGCACCCCAAAATGATGTGTGGAGCACCCAGGGCTGACTCTGAGACATCTCCTGAAGGTGGAAACAGGGCTGCTGTGGGACGTACACCTTCCTGCTGTGGAAAACCATGCAAAGCCCAGCCATCCTCCAGATCTGTGCATCCTTTCCCCTAGACGAGTGGTCCTCCCTCTTGGAAAGGGGTGAAAGCCCCCAAGCTGGGGGGCTGCTCCTCTGCTGGGTTTGGCCCCAAACCTCCCCCCTTCCCTGAAGATCAATAGAGAGAGATGGGTTTAATGAATGAAAAAGCGTGGGCATTTCAGGAGAGGAAGGCTGGAAACTCAGCAAGACAGACAAAGAGTTTATGCAGTCTTTATTTCTGAGCATGCAGTCATCTGCCTGCGGCACCTGAATGGCTGCAGAAATTGTCTTCAGAAATTAAACATAACCGAGCCCAGCGCGCTGGGTAAATACTCTGTGACTCATACAGAGCTCAACTACAGAAAACCCGAACGGCGACTGTCGCAGTGTTAGGACAAAATAACATCTCAAATACATGATGCATGTGACAGTTAGATGTGCTCATCTAATTGCAATAACCAACAGAGAGAAGAAGTCATTATGAAGGTTTTGCATTAGCGCACATATTTGATGGTATTTATTGCTTCCAGGACTGGAGATGATGGAGGCGAAAGCCTCCCAGATGTTGAGAGAGCTGCGAACAGCACTGTGCATTATAAGCTTTCCCTGTCATAGTTGCAAAACCATCTGACACCACATGCTCTGCTGTAACTTAGGTAGATCCTTACCCATAGGAGCACCCTTCCACAGCATCAGGAGTCAGGCGCAACAGGAATGGCTGTAGACTCCTTCCAGCCTCCTTCCCACAAATATAGTTGGGACTTCAGGTTGACTTGTAGGTCAGCCTGCCAGGATAGATCAGGCTGCTTGGTCATGATCATGGCATCACTTTGGAGTCACCTTGAAAAGACCTATTTCAGCCACGTGCTAGTGTAGGGTCATCGCAATCTCACACCCACATACGTGAGATCAGAGTCAGTCTTCTCACATGACAAATTACATCTCTGCCTTCTGCTAAAATGACTTTGTTACAATCTCTGACATTTAGTTGGGTGCTTTTTATTTGGAAAAACTGGGTTTTGAAAGTTTACAAAGGCTCTCCCGGGAGCAGAAAATCAATACTGTTGTTAATACTGAGTTACAGTTGTTTGCTGCCATTGCGTGTGTCAACACTATCGCCCGTGTCAGCTCAATTACTTTTGCTGCCAACCATAGCAACAATATGGTAATAAAATACGTCATATCTACAAATGTTCCTGTTTATCCAACAGGTGGGACTTACAAAGCATTTTAATGTTCGCTCAATATGGCTCCCACCAATTTCCCTGGGAGATCCTGGCACTACTTTCTTTGAAGCCTTTGAAGAGTGAGGAGATGTTGTTGTTAATACAGGGGAATCACGGAGACCTTTGAGAAGACCCTTGAAAATGCAGCCTTTTAGTCACAAAAGCCTTCATCAAGATCAAGCTGGTCAACAGAAAATATGAGCCCTTTTTCCTTCTAGGGGGACACTATCATAGAACCATAGAATGGTTTGGGTTGGGAGGGACCTTTAAAGGACATGTAGTCCAACTATGTGGAAGCCTTGTGACATTTTTATTTTTATTTTTCTGGAGAAGCAAGATGCTTCTGGTGGATTGGATGGGAGATGGCGCTCTCTCCACCACACCGTGGTGGGGTGGCCCCTGGCATTTTGGTGATGGTGCGAGGGGGCAAATGGTGGCTGGAGATGTTGGGTAACGTGGGGACCCTTTGGGCAGGGATGAAGCACTGCCTGGAGGCTGCTCTGCCTTCTGCTCTTTCCCAGAGCCAAGGATGTGCATCTGCAGAGCCCTTGCTAACCTATGGTGAAGATGATCAGCCTCAATATGCCCGGCATCGCTACAGAAATGAATACAGGATTAGCCCAAATAACCTTTCTTTACTGCAAAAAGCTATTTATTCGGTGTCGTTCATCCTAACTTAGTTCACACACCAAATCAGCACAGCCAGAGCGTATAGATTTTAGCTTTCTAATAGTTTACACTTAGTGCTCTATAGAGCTATGTTATGTTTCAGATTGCTCACCCAATCCCCACCTCCAAACGGCGTGTCCTCTTTGGACATAACCATGTCACGATGGGTCCCTGAGAGTCACCTAACGAGGCTGGGTTTTGCACGCAAAGTCAAGAGAATCATCATTACTCAACACACTCATGCTACCTGAAAGCAGATAAATAGGTCTGCTGGGAAAAGGCGTCTGTGGATGAATGGCTGAGAAACTCTAATAGCAGCAGGAAAAGGCTTCAGATGCTGATCCTGCTGTCTGTCATCAGTTATCTTGGAAATATTTACCACGGCTGTTCCTCCTTACTCAAAACAAACACCGTGTTCTTGGTGCAGTGATCGCTGCTTTTTATTCTGTATGCACTGGGGAAAAAAAATCAGCTGGCCTGTGCATTTTAAAACTGAAAATGAGTATTTTCCCCTTAGTCTGAAAAGCAAAGAAGGAGCTGTCAAAGCACGGGGCTATCTCAAAAGCAGAGAAATTCTTCTTTTATGGCTGAGTGTCTTGTGATTCAGATCCAAGCAATGCAGCTTAGCTCTCCAACTTCTCTTCTCCAAGTCCATAGATTAAAACGGCGCAGGAGTGCTTTAGGTCTTTTATGTCTAACCTTTGCACAGCCAATATTAAACACTATGTATTCAAGGAGCTCCTCTAGTGCCAAACCGTGAGCAAGATTTACAGGAAAATTCAGCTAAAGTCACAATGAGAGAAAGGATGAACAAAGAGATCACAACTGGAAGGCTCCCAGAGTCTTAAAGGGGATCCAAAATACGAAGTTTGCCAGAAAAGCAAAATACAGGCGCTCTAAACATCTCCAGGGAGAAGAAGCGAAAATACAGCATTCAGAAACGAGAATATTAAGAAAGGCGGGAAAGGGATAAATGCTGGGTGTTACATATAGCAGTGAGAATTATGAAAAGGCAGTACCAGCTGGTCCTGGCTTTTCTCTAGCCAGAAAGCCTTTTCCCAGGGTTTTGCAGGTGTGGGTTTACACGAGGAGGCTATGGCTACGTGACGAAGCCTGCACAACCCAGATCACGTAGCCCAGGAACCGCTGGCCCCAGTCCATTTCACTGTGCTGTGCGCTGGTTTGGATGCAAATGGGGCTGTAGAGTGGCACGTACAGACCAGTCAGACATGTGCCACTTAATACACCCCTCAAGCTGGAGGACATGAACCTTGTCTAAAGAGGACGCTAGGGAGCAGAAAATTATGTAGGGTGGCCTTCATTTGACGTGTAGGTGTCCATATCTGAGCTACCTATGCAGTTAGTGGAGACAAAAGACATCCAGCTCCTCCAAAAACAGGTGATTAAAACATGTCTGAGGAGTGCTACTGTCACTTTCAGCTCTGGACACTTTGGGGTACCCTTTAAAATACGTATCTGTCGTGTTTGTAACTTCTTTTTTAGGAGGGGGTGAATGGTACTCCCAAAGTACCCCAAGCTGTGGCAGACAAAGTTAAATGAGATGACCCCCAGCATCTGGCTCTTCCATGGGCTGCAGGAGAACCTTAGAGAGGGAGCCCACTGCAAATGTTACCCATTTTTTGTAGTGATTGTGGCTGCTTAGCCTCTGTCCTGACAGGTCAGCTTTCTCGGCGTGGTTCTCCAGGCTGGCCTAGGACGGACTCACGATGGTCCTTGAATGACTTGAGAGTAAAAGTGGTGTCAAAGTAGGTCAGAGTGGAACAAGAGGCGCAGGTATAAAATATTAGTTTGCTATTGCTATGTATCTTGAATTTCCAAAGAGCTTGAAGAGTTTGGGAATCCAAAAGTAAGAATGTGTGCATGAGCAACAGCATATTAAGGCTGTCTGGAACTGCGCTTAGCAAAGCACCAGGATGACACGACATATTGAAAGAATGTTAATTTTTATCTCAGATAAAGTATTCCGGGGTGGAGAGTGCACAGATGACCAGGTTATATGGGAAAATATATGGTCTGTAAGAAAAAGGAGGTGTCTGAACAAAACGCTGTGGTAGAGCCCACAGATGGGTGTGTTAGCAAATTAAAAGAACATGTCACCTTCTGTGGGAAAACCAGTTATCCTTGGAGAGGGATCACGTCATTTAAGCACGTGGAGAGTCACCAATGTTGGAAAATGAGTTCCAATGAAGAAACTCCATGAAATTGCTTTATATTGATTACCTTTTCCAAAAGCAGCAGTGAAACGTGAGTGCAGGCAAGGTCTTTAAGGAGTCTTCATCAGAAGCAGGCAGCGCGAAAAAGGGTTAATAGTTTCATTTACCCTGTGATGTATTCCCACGCAAGCCAATGTCAGCCTACAGGCCTGACTAATCCCAAGTGTAGTTACTAATTGCTGTCATCCAAACAGTAGCTGGCAGCCATTTAATTTTCCCTTTCACTTGGTGTCATTAACATTAGCAACATATGGCTGCTTCCCTGCCACGGCTAAATGGCTACTGGAGAAACCTATGGCTCGAGCTCTGCAGACATGAAAGTCCACGGTTAACTTTAAACATCTCACTGATGTCGGGAAGAGCGCTTTACAGACCTGGATCCTAAATGCTTGAAAGCTGTTGGGTTTTTCTGGGCACAGCTTACAGGAACACTTTTAAGGGCATCTTTAACTTACTCTGGATTAATGGAGAGGCACAATAAAACACAGGGAATTCTGGAGATGGGGCTTGAAACACATCTCCCAGTTGTTGCTGTATAAATTATTACTTACTACTTAGCTTTATTCCTTTCCTTTTCTTTTGTACTTTGATGTAGTAGAGCAGGGCAATTGTTTTTAGCTCCGATTGCATGATTCGTCTGAATTACTTTTGTATCCGCTCACTTGAATGAAAACATTAGGTCACGATTTCAGATACGGGTCTCAAACCTCCCAGGTTAACTGCCTGCTATCTGCTTTTACTAGATTTATAAATCCTTTAACACTGCTATCTTAAATATAGGTGTTACCCTTTTTTTGGTATTGGTTACATGATGCTTCTCAAATCCAACACTGCTTTCCTCTACCTCATTTGTTCATGTCTGTCTAAGATGATTAATTTTTTTAATAGTACACTTCTTTTTTTTTTCTTTTTCCTGCTGGCCTCATGCTTACTATGCACTGCAGAATTTTTGCCGTGCTGCCTTCAGGTAAGATTTGCGGGATTTAATATCACAGGCATTTCAGATCCTGTTCAAGGAGCACAGCAACCAAAGTGGCAACATTGCTATTAAAGCTCAAGAAATTTCTGGACCTTCTGTCATTTGGAAACAGAAAGCAAGACAAAAAAGAAAAAAAGTCCCAGATCTTAGTGATTTTTCTTGCTAGGAAGACAGCAAGTCCCACAGAGGACAGTAAATAATTTTTGGTAACATACAGCAAGCACTGAAGATGAGTATTTAGTCTTTTATTTGGAAAATTACTTCTTCCCGTTCTGAGTTTTAAAATTAAATAATTTAGTGAGACAAAAGGGTGACAGAGCGGCTGACAAAGCACACTCTGGTACCCCCTTTCCTGGCTCATCCCTGTGCCCTACGGGAGGTCTGTTCGCTTGAACTGCCTCCTGCCGATGCTGCGTTAGTGGCCCCGCTGCCTTCTGGAGAGTCCCTGGGAGTCAGTAGTACTTTGGGAGCAGAAACCCTCCTCTTGCCGAAAGCAATTCTGCAAGCAGCCCCCACCAGGTCTGCTTCCCACCCTGAGTTTTTGTTCAAGGCCAACAACAGCAGCAAGAAGCGCACTTTTCTGGAAGCTGACCTTGTACCCATTTTCCTTGTATGAAAGTCATGCTGAATCCAACCAATACAATTTTTTTCCATGTATTTTCAGGGAGAATCCCTTGCTGCATGGCTAGGAGTGCCTGCAGCTTTGTGTGTTTTATTTTAGCAAATGTAAAGAGAACTGCTGCTCCAGCTGAAATCGGTGTTCCTCAAACGTTGGATTTTACCCCAGAGTTAAGGCGAGCAATGAATCCTTGGGACCGACTTTGTGATCTACCTGGTCCAGGAGCACAAAACATAAGTTTCACAGTTTCTATCCCGTTCTCCAGTTTTGCTGGAAGGATGGTTTGACTTTTTCATGTAACAGTTTACACAAGCTGCTTCATTTGGCACCCTGGTGAGGGATGGGGACTGTCAACGGAAGAACCAATAACCCATTTTCCTTCCTCCAGCTGGAGCTGAGAGCAGAGCAAGGCTTGGTATGAGAACAAAGCAAAATTTCAAACTTGTCTCCATTAGCAGAGCGTCACAGAGCTCCCTCCAGACTCTTCCAGCAAAGCCCTCAAATGACATAAAATGAGCAAATTAAACCATTTCTGTGTTAGCATACAGTCGCAGCGATGACGCCAGCTGGGGATGGCGAGAGGGGTTACACGATGCGGGCAAAGATCTGACTCTGCCCTCAGATTCCTCATCTCTTTTCAAGAGGTGAATAAAGGCTGACTCAAACCTTTATCACGGTGAGCAGGAATTGCAGTAAAATTGCCAAAAAAAAAAAAAAAAAAAA